>JAVQIZ010140920.1:0-37308 GCA_036023535.2 Galaxias brevipinnis | reverse complement strand
CACACACACACACACACACACACACACACACACACACACACACACACACACACACACACACACACACAGGAAGGATATGGGCTGTTGTTTGAGTCTTCGGTCACATTCTTGATGCTCTGTTGGACCCAAACCTTCTGTTGGTCAAGCTCATGTTCCTTTAGCTCCAAGTCCTCCAATTCTGACTTTAGGCCCATCAGCCTGTCAGCTATCTCCTGTGTGTTGCAGTCTGGGCCTACACCCCTTGAGACAGGGAATTTTTTTTGTAAATAATCGTTTTAAATAGTATTAAAACAAACAGAAACACATGCATTGTATTTCTTCATCCATATAAACACACACACACACACACACACACTTACTTCCACTGAATACTGTTCTTTGACCTCTTTTCAATAAGCCCAATGCCCTCAAGAACATTGGTGATGTCATAGATGCGTCTTTTCTGTCTGACAGCCAGAGTGTGTGCTGCCTAGAACAGAACAAAGCACATGAAGCATCTCATTCTCAGTTTTTATCCTTTGCTGATTGATCCTATATAACCAGATGCAGAAGTGTACCAAGTTCAGATAAGTGCAAACCTAAGAAGTCTCTCATTGCCACACATTGGTCTCTGCAAAGGCTCTGCCATGAGAAAAGTAATTGGGCAATTTGGTCACAGTATCCTGGGTCAGAGTGAGGTTGAGGTCTGGCTGTGTAACCGCCATTCCCAGACTTCTCAGTCAAATGTCTTTCCCTAACAGCACAGCAGAGGGGGGTCCAGCAATGAGGTCAGACTGTTAAACAGCCACTAATTGTAGGACGAGTCTATGCTACCTCCCAATCTTAGGTTGTCTATTTATGGAATGGGGGTGATTGTGGGTTGCATATCGAAACAGTTTGCAAATGCCTAATTAGAAGTGCACCACAACAGCACGGAACCATGCATGGAGGAACACTGCCAATTAAACAAAAAAAAAGTTGTAAAAAATGTACAGTATATATGCACTACACAGTGTACGCACATACATCAACCATGAATTTGCCCCCATAGAAAAAAAACATACTACTCACTGCCTTGAGATCCAGCACACCGTCCTTGGCCTCTTGCAATAAAGAAACAAACTTCGTGGTGAGCAGCCCAAGACTCCGTTCGTATCTGAGCGTCTGGTTTTGCAGACAATCCGACATGGCTTCAACCTCAACTCGACTCCCATCAAGCTCCATTAGTTTCGATATACCCTGCACTATGTCTCCTTACAGACCAGACAAAGGCAATGTTGTTAAATGGCTCGTGCTTGAAACTTGGAATACGTTGGATCTGGGGGTTTTAGGACAACGCCTGTTACCTTGTTTAACTGTGATACACTGAATACCGTCGGGATTTGTTCCGGTAGGTTTTCAACATTTGTGGGCTAATGCAGTGGAGTTTGCATACATTCTGATACCACAGATTGGTACGTCTTTACTGTCTGCGGAGCCGTTAGCAGCGCGCTAGATAGGTTTGAAGTTTAGGGAGTGTCTCTGAAGAACTGCCGGAGATAACATTGTTTTTACATTTTTAGACGGGCACAGTTAGAAAACCCATACTATATACCTGGCTGACCATCAAACATGTGTAACTTCTAAATGCCTTATATAATTACCTTGAATCGACGTTTGAATACTCCTGCATTATACAGCTCTGATCCTCCTCTTGGTGGAGCGATAATCTAGGTCCCGAGCTGAATTGTCCCTTGCAATTTCAATCATTTATTGAAGGTTAGATTTAGACATAAACGTGTCGTTCAATGTTCTTATCTACTATGACAAAAAATATATAAGACTACAAACTAGCATCAAGCTTTCATAAACGCAAAAAGGTTTTCAAAAATCCCTCCTACTGGCAATACTACCATTTCAAATGAGTCTCCCTGCTACTGCGTGCTACTTCCTGTGCACTAAACGAATGGAGCGATTTCTTTTTACTGCACGGGCGGTCATTTGTTACGCATTTGACGCTCACCAATTGATTTTAGCAAATGAGAATGCGCTGATCCTTTACCTGCCTTCGCCGCGTGCACTGGCAGTGAAAATGGTTGTCCCAATAGGGCAACGAGCAACGCTTAAGCTATTGAGTTCAACCAATGAGATTTACAGGGCTTAGGGAGCGTCTACACATCGTACATTAGTTTAAAACTACGCAGCCTAAAAGTACTACGGTCAGAATTTGTTATGCTGTTTTATATGTTTTAAAGGTCTGAGTTTTAAATTTTATTAAATTTGAATTGTATATTTTTTCTTGTAATATGTTTTGTGACACACATCTTTAACTAGATGAAAAGTTATAATTTAAGACGCACGTGCTTGAACTCACAAAGAAGGTGAGGATCAGACTCGGAGCTTGCTATATAGAATAAGATCATGCTTTTCACTTCAAAACAAAAAGACAATTGTAAAATTGACCCTCTTGTCAGTCTTGGATTATGGTGATATTGTGTACAGGCATGCCACCCCAACTATTTTAAAGTCCCTTGGTGCAGTTTACCACAGTACTTTGCGTTTTGTAACTGGGGATAATTTTAGAACTCATCATTGTACACTATAAAAAAGTAGTTTGGTTGGAAAATATTGTCTGTTTGGTTAACAAGGCATTGCTGGCAAGTAATTTTTTTTTTTTTTTACTTTACTTCACTTTTAAAACACATATCCAATTGTCATACCACACGCTCACAGGGCTATATCATGGTGAACAGCCCCAAAGTGTAAACAGAACTTGGTAAATCAGCTTTACATTTGTTTGCCTAGGATATGAAACAAGATGCAGGAATTTAAATTAGAACAGTTTGTTGGTTGAAACTAAAATATTGTACTGTATTGTAAATATTGTAACACGTTTTGCTTATTTTTATAAATGTTTGTTGTTGTAATTTATGTATTCTGCCTTTAAACAGGGCACTGCTGGAAAAGAGACCTGGTCTCAGTTGCTTACCCCTGTATAAAGAAATAAAATAATAATAATAATCAAATTAGGGATTGATGCATTATTGAGGTGGGTAGAGAGAGAGAGAGAGAGAGAGAGAGATCCTCTTTAAATTACTCTGACCTATTTCTGTCCACCTTGCTTACTACTCTATAATACAGCGTTTCCAGGGGGGTCTAACCCCATGGGAAAAACGTCCCTTCACCCACTTTGGGAGTTACAACCATACACCCATGTAAGGCCTAGACTGGTACTTTAATCTGTTAAACTTTGGAATTTAAAAAGGGAGTATTTATTTCCAAAAATATGTATTTTGTCTTTAACCAAGGTACAATCTCCTTTAAATAAGCACACTGAATAGACCCAAGTTATTCAATTGATAGATATCGGGGAGATGTGTGAGGGGGAATTATGCTATATATGAACGCACAACTATCCTTAAAAAAGTGCAGTCGCGTCTCCGTCCAACTTTGAGAAGGAGGGGGAAGTCATTGTTTGACAGACAAAAGAGCTAACAATGCCCAGAACATCCCCTATACGTGTGACCTCTTGTACAGAATACAAGGAAGGGGGGAAGGATGGTCTCGAGCAACTAGACCCTCTTCTGACCACCTCCTAATGCAAAATCATAGTTTCCTACCCAAAATCCCCATTCAAGGAAATGAACAATGAAAGGGCCTCTTCCCCATTTATCAACAATCAAGGAGAAAGAAAAGATAAGATGCAAGCAAACAGTTGGAATCTCTGTGATCTACTTAGGACTGCTTGGGGTGACTAATAAGTAAAGACAGTTGAAATTAATTCACATGCCTGGTCTGTGTGGCAATTGACAGAGAATGGCAATAGTGTCTGTGATCTAGAACCAGAGCTGTAAAACAATGTCCAGGTCTGTTAAATTATCTGAGTTTAAGTAACCTGCAGGGTTACATTGTCGTTGTTAAGGAATATCTCATCTTTACTCGCTGCCTACTCACCCTATGTACCAACGGCCAGACTAAAATAAAAGGGTGCTGCCGTTTTCAAGTCATTCTATTTATTGTTCATTGTTGTTCAGCGCTAATAGTTAGTCAAGTTCTAGGCTGAATATAAAAAACAATCTGTCTGTTCCAAAACTGCTAAAACGCCTGAACTACTTCGTACCCTCACTTGCTTACTGCACTCTTTGTAAGGTAGGTCAGTTATTGCACCCTCTCCAGTCTCCACTGTTCTCCAAGAAGCAACTGACTAATCTCTACTGCCCCCCAGACCTATTTAGGGACCAAGGAAACTGGTACTGGCCTGTTGAATTATTCTACACTTTCTTGACAACACATATTTTAATCCCTTTTTCGTCTGGGTTAAGAGCTATATGTCAGTAGGCATTGTTGTGGTAAATGATATAATTACTGCTATTGATGATAGGAAATATTGTGCAGCTTTGTTTATGGATTTGATAGATTACATCTGGATAAATTAGCTCTCTAAGATTTGATACAAGATACAGAAGGAATTTAAAATAGACCTGTTAGTTTCACTTGAACGAGTTGTATTGGGATATATATGCAAACGGTAGGGGTCACCAAAATCTCCTCCTACAATTAAACTGCCTCTAGTTACTTTAAGTTGAACTGCATGGTTACTTTTTTAGACACCTTGTGTACTGTGTAAAGAATATGGACATAAGAAAGATAAATAAAGGCAGGGAACCCTAAAACCTTTTTTTATCTCTTTTTGTCTGACAAACCAGATAAATGAGCTTCTTTCGGCCAAAACAGTAACATAAAGCTTGCATAAAGCTTAGGCAGGTCTTCATTATCTCTATCAATAGGCCTACCAAATGTTACGTTAACAGTCCTGGGCATGTATAAGATCGAAATTAACTGTTTTAAAACATGCATAAATCTGTACCAATAAACTTTTATGTAAGTTAATAATAATAGCCAACATGTCTGCCTCGTTACAGTTTCCTGGGGTATGGTAAAACCTCCCACCTCGGAGAGGAGTGGACCGTAGCCGGGGACTTCTCTGAAATGTCCTTGAGGACATGCGGGAGCAGTATGCGTAGGGGGTGCAAAGTGAGCCAACTCTATGAGGTTTGCAGACAGTGTTCAAGTTCAGGGTCGGTAGAAAAAAAATATCAAAATGTATAGGCATATGGGGATGTGTCATGTAGGCCTATTAACATACGGGAACAGGTGTGACACCCCACCTTCAGAACAATACGGCAATCTACAGCCTACCCGCCAGATAACATCGTTCACGTGACAGGACAGAAGTAAGTCATATGACTGCTGTTTTTTTATAGTACATCAATAGGAGGAAATAGATGAATACTCGATCTCCATTGCTTTAAAGATAGCCGTAGTGGTGGCTTAGATTGCGATATTATTTTCTAGGTTTATAGAGGCTCTGCAAACTCAGTATGTTTTTGAGGGGGTTCAGTTTTCTACCTTTGTGCCTTATTAGCACATTGGCACAATATTCTCCCGACGAGGTGATTGAGCTGCCTGGAATGTCATTTAAACCAAACTACCAGCAGTGGTCTGGTTTTTTAAAAGCCAGCCCAGGGAAGTTTCTCCATTACTGGCAAGTTGTTTTCTCTTTTACTATAGTTGACGAACCATGAGTTGGCGCAACGTGTTTCTAGAATTTCGGAGCCTACTTGATAGCTCCAGCTGCAAATGATTCCAGAGCAGTTAGGAAAAATAGCTTCCAGATACATTGTAAATTAACAGATTTTCTAAATCATAATTGTATACGGATTTATTAGTGCAGACAGTCCAATTTGGTCATAAAACGGTCTAAAACCTTAAACCAAAACTTAACGTTGTTCACAAAATGAGGCACTGCAGCAGGGGTGCGCTAATTTTAATAAGCTAGTTCAATGTCTGATTACACAAAATCGGTCGGTCCGGACAAACCCAATTAGCGTGCATCTGGTGAGTTGCCATTTCAAACCCAGACGATGATCAACTTATAGAGGAGCCTATAGAAGGAACTCTTAACCCTAATGTTTTGCCCTGATGAGTTTGTTCCCCAGTGATAGATATTAACCCCCGCTTTGAACAGTCCAAGCAGACTTAATTCACAGCCTGAGCTACCTGCTTACCAAGTAACTTAGCTTCAGAGTAAGCTCAATTAATTAATTACTGCAGACAGTATATAGTAACTAGACAGCATTGTACAGTGCAACCGTGACACATGAACATTTTATCTCCTCGTTAGGCTTGTGACTTCACAGAGGGACCCCATCAAGGACCCCCTTGTACTCTGGCTAAATGGAGGTCCTGGCTGCAGCTCGCTGGATGGATTTCTATCAGAAAATGGCCCTTTCCATGTACGCTCATTCTGGTTGTGGCATTCGTTGTCTAGAGGTGGTGATGCCAAATAAATGTTTGGCCCAGCCTTACTTGCACATTGCTCTTAGAAGGAAGGAATATAATGAATGAATGTCTGTTTCCTCCTTAGGTGAACGATGATGGGGTGACTTTGTATGAAAACAAGTTTAGCTGGAATAAGATTGCCAATGTTCTGTACCTAGAGGCCCCTGCAGGAGTCGGATATTCCTATTCTGATGACAAGAATTACAAAACCGATGATGACAAGGTGAGACTAACTATTCACCAGGTTGGTTGACTTTTGAAAGCAATGCGAGAAGCTTAATGATCCTTCCCTTAATTAACATGCAGTATGTCACTTATCATGCAGTATGTCACTTATCTGCATCATGTCTGTTTCATCTGTCCACTGTACTGTAGCCTATGGCTAATCAAAAAAGGCTGCCGTTAAAAATATGCAACATGCCATTAAAAGTATTTCCAACACATCTGTTTCATACAGTTGTTTTGATTTCCTATTTTTTATTAACGTTGACATCAATTTCCATTTTCGGAAAAGTGGTCTCAACAACATCCACATATTTCCCGTTGTCTCTAGGTGGCTGATGACAACTACCTGGCCCTGCAGAGCTTCTTTGTCAAGTTCCCAAACTTCACTCAAAATGAGTTTTACATTTTTGGAGAGAGTTATGGAGGTATCTATGCGCCAACACTTAGCCTGCGCGTGGTTTTGGGGACTGCCAAGATTAACTTTAAGGTAAGAGGTGTCGCATCATTCTTATAGACTTTGACTGTCTATGCTGCTAGTGCTTGTCAATAGCTGTGGAGTTAAAAACCTAATGTACATTTTCAAGGGATTTGCAGTGGGTAATGGCCTTAGCAGCTTTGATCTTAATGACCAGTCCTTGATCTACTTTGGTTACTACCATGGCCTATTTGGAGAAGAGTAAGACAATCCTTGATTTCTATTTTAATACCTAAAGATTATTTTGTACTTATTGAATTATTTTCACAAACTATGTAAATTCTATGGTCTATATTCTATTGGTATACGTAGTCATTCTAATTTTTATATGTAGATTATGGAGAGACCTGAACACTAACTGCTGCCACAAGGGAATATGTAATTTCTATAATACCAGCCAGGATTCCTGCAAAACATTGGTATGATAATTGAATAGCCTAAAAATTCAGGCAGTCTTAATCATGAACTTTGCACATTTAATTACCAATTCATAAAACACATTGTTTTTGCTTCTCCTGTCTCTTTCAGGTTGGTTTGGCCTTTGGTATTGTGTATGAGTCTGGGCTTAATGAGTATGCACTTTACTTGGATTGTGAGGGTGGAGTCGAGTCCAATAAAGCCTATAAGAGGAGCATAGGTCATATTTTCAGAAAATATAGGAAGTACTGGGAATCCAACCAGGTGTGTGCTTTACTCTTTGGGGCAACTGGTGATTATGTTCTGGTTTCTCATTACCTGTCTCTGTGAAGGTACCTTATGTAATTGGATTGGTAAGTGTCATTTGCAAGATAATTCATTGTGTCTTCTTTTTAGTTGAAAATTGCCTCGCCTTCTATCCAATTGTCTGTGGGCGAAGTCCCCCCATGCATCAACAGCACAGCTCAGACAAACTGGCTCAACAAAGGAGATGTGAGAAAGGCCCTGCACATCCCTGATATACTGCCTTCATGGGAGCTTTGCAGGTAAACAACAGCACCTAGAACTTGTTGACAGACCTTTTTAAATCTCTCGTGCTGCTATTGTGAAATGTTATTTCTGCACAGACCTTTCTGCTGTGCTACCCCTTTTACAGCACAATTACCTTTTACACTTGAGAACTTGTAACAATATAGATAGTACAAAATGTCAGATGTCATTTGTTGCTTAATTTCCCTTTGTAGTGGTGTAGTCGGAGAGCAATACACCAACATCTACCCAACTGTGAAGGATGTATACATGAAGCTGCTGTCCCTAGGCGTTCGGGCGCTGGTCTACAATGGGGACACTGATATGGCATGCAACTTCCTGGGTGACCAGTGGTTTGTGGAAGACCTTGGTCAGAAGGTACAATCTAGGAATCTAGGCAAGATATTGACATATACCCAGTAACATCGGTGAAGTAGATTTATATGCCGTGTTTCCTCAAAGGTGACTGCAAAGTACCAGAGCTGGATTCACAATGCCCAGATTGCTGGCTTTTATCAGCAGTTTGCAAACATAACCTTCTTAACAGTTAAGGTAAGCTGTGTACTATGTTATGCAACTAAGGACATTTGGGAAATGATGTTCTAATTCTGATCCTTTCTAAGTTTGAAGCTAAATGGATGTGTAGATTCATTTTAAAATTCAGCACAGGATACTGTTGAGGATTGAGCAATGTGTTCACATTCTAACCCTATGGCCCTCTATTGTAGGGTGCAGGTCACATGGTTCCACAGTGGGCTCCAGGTCCAGCTTTCCACATGTTCCAGTCCTTTATTACAAATGGTGACTTCTGAGGAGGTTCTGGAGCCTGCTTCCTAATTCATAGCTGCACTTACTCGTTTTCCAGGACTGCAGACTTACTCAGGGATAATAATCACGGTTCTAATGGAATACACAAATAGGTTTTCGGTTTTATTTCAAACTTTAAGTGCTTTTGTTATTTTCAAACCATCACCCATGTAAACAAAGTTGATTTTGAAATTCTTGTGGCACTATCAAGAGAATCAATATTGTTACGTTAGTTGTGTGAACTGATTTGATTATACTTGAGGGATGATCCAAGTGCACTTCGATCATGATGTATCTCAAATTACAGTGCTACCAATCAGCACTCAGACTATTTGTAATAAACTTGTTTTTATTGAACCACTTGACCTGTACTCAATCTTTAGCCTAATGTCATGATCATATGTTCTATATGCTTTGTGTACAGTATTTTTAATATTGGTAAAAATAAACAGCAGATAAATCAGCATTAGAACCTTTTGCAAAATCACTCTTTCACAATACATGTTATTTTGTTAATCTTATATTTAATCATTTTTTTCAGGTTCAGAATAATATAATTATTAACATTATACTGCATGAACCAAAAGCGTTGTCGGTATTCTATCTGGTGACCAAATTATGTTAAACACTACATGTGAAAAATTGTCTGGGAAAAGTACATGTGAAAAGTTGTCTGGGAAAAGAACACAGGCAGTGTTGACTGGGGTTTGTATTAGTGTCAAGCATCTTTAGACATTCTTTACATCATCTAAAACAAGGTGGCATAATAAATGATTACTGCCCTGTTGCAGATGTTTGAATAACATGCATGTTTGTCCCTACCCCACTGTACAACAGCAACAGACTTGCTGACATAAAAGCAAATGATTAGACACAATTCTGCATTTCAATAAAATTACATGTAAATAGTATAAAAAAGCATTAAAAGTGATACATAATTTATATTCTATCATCAGTTCAGAAACGTTGAGCAAAGTTTACTTTACTTTCCCTTGATTCAAATACATGGTTAACTGTTACCAAAATATTCAATATTCAAGCCTTTCCAGGTGCATTCATTGTCAAACCATAATTGCTAACCTGAGGATCAACCCTACAAACAATTGCTTAATGTCCCTTTCCTTTCATTGATTAAAAAACAGTTTTGATAAAGGGAGACACTGAGGAATGATGCCACTGCCTAAAGATTGAATCAAAATTCTAGAAATAATATACCTGTCTGAACATACGTAGGTGAGTTGAAGTTGAATGTACTCACACACCCATGTCAGATGAGTGAAACGGTTAATTGTATCCACATTCACCATTATCTGAATCTAATAAACGTTGTCATGACATCCAGTAGTCTCCCTTTAAAACTATGTGCAAGGCAAACACATACAGAAAGACAGAAAACTTAACTAAAGCACCGACTATACAAATACACAGATTAATGATGGCATTGAGGCTGATACACTTAAGAGTAAATTACAAACGGAATCGGCACACAGTTCATTTGGCCATAAACGTAGAAAGTTAACAGTTTCGGTAAGTCTTCAGATTGGAGGTAACTGGGGATCTCTCTACCACTGTTCATCTCAGGTTGGCTTGTCTGTTCGGAGAGCAGCCCTCTACAGCCATGCTCGATGGGTAACAGTCCCGCAATAGTTGTAGTGCATGATGGCCAGGGCTGACAATGATGCTGTGTCCACACAGAAAATATGCAACAAACCATGTCGACCAAGACAGTCAAAAAGATTGCACTAGATCAGACTTGAGCATTGAACTGGTGATATACGGTCTTTTATTCCATACATCCCTTGCAATAGGCTACTGTTTCTCAGGCTTTCACTATGTTGAATCAGGTAGTTGTTCTCCACCACAGGTACTGCAGAACATTTGTCCAACCCAACAGGAATATGCAGAGCATGAAAGAGAAACCCTGGGATTGCTACGGATGTGAGGGAGGGTGAGGGTGTGTGTGCGTGTGTGCACACGCATGTGAGGTTCTTTGTTATCTTTGAAGAATGGTACCATTGACCTAATGACCCCTTCAATGTTTCTCCAACCACTGTTTATCATTCCGACTCCCCCTCAGTTGCTGGTTTGTTTGATAATGTCTTGGTAGATAGAGTTTGTGGTTGTCTGGCCAAAGATAAAAGCTCCAATAGTAACCATTACCACTCCATAGGTGACCTGCCCATGCCAGCTATTAGGAGAGAGAATGGAAACGAAAGGACCCATGACTAAAATAAATTACTAAAAAGGTTTACATGTATTATTAAAGACTAAAAACAATAAAGAATGAGTTAAGAACATTGGGCCTCATTCAACAAATATCTTCCTAAATTCTTATATTTGATCATAAGAGATTTCCTAAGACAAGTTTACATCGGATTCACGTGTTCTTAAACCGCAGAATTGTTTACACCTATTTTATATACGTACACCTATGTTATATTGATGAATCCCATAAATTGAAAGCTTGTGACAGTTGTTGCCAATTAGCATAGAGAAACGTCCAGCCAATCCCCATAAAAGGGCATGAAACTGCAGGGCCGTGTGCAAATGAGCTGTCATATTTAGTAGCGTCAGTAGTGGTTATTAAATAACACAAAAAAAGATAAATGGGATGATATTACTCGTTCATGGAATGCTGTATCAGGAGAAGAGCACACAACTAGACCAGGCTGCACAAAAAAATCTGTGCACAGTTTGCTGCGCTGCCTGCACGTATAATGTACAATACAAGTCTGTTATGGTGAAGATCCCAGGCTGTGTTTGATTGTATCAAAGCACCTTCTTTACTAGCCCATTTTTATCTTTGAAAAAGTATTGTTAGTCGACAGAAATGTATTAATACACAGCCATTAAGTTATTATGTATGTTTTCCTATTGCCTCACTGTCCGCTATCTAGCATGTGTCCCCTTTCCTTTATTCGCGCGAGTTTAGTTGCAGAACGAAGACTCGGGTCGGGTTGGGGTCAGAAATTTAGATAACAAATTCAGTCTGTGCTATAGATTTGGGCCACAAGTTGGCAAGTTTGGGCAAGCAGGTCTGGGTTGGGCTTAAATGTTTCTGGCCCGTTGAGAACTTGCTGCACCAGCGATGATGTAAATGATATAAAGATATTGTAGTTTAAATCCAATAATATTTTTAACTGTAGAATTTAAGAAAACGTAATAACAAATTATTTAGAACGAACATTTCGCCCTCAAATGTGCGTAAGTGTGCTCGAGTGTGCGTAGATTTTGTTCTTACACAAGAACAAATCCAAATAAGAAAACATTGGTGAATGTCAGAATCTTCGTGAAAACCTTTGTAAGTGGGTTTTAAGAAGAAAACTATTCTTAAGAAAGGTTGGTGAATGAGGCCCAGAGTTATTAATTTGTGAGAATCATAATATGGACAACCAATATACTGTGGCTAGTGTTCTATGTCCTACCTGATAGGTCTGCTCTCTGTCTCTGCAAGTTTGGCTTGAATTAAACAGAGTCCTGTTAACAACAAACATGAGACACGGCAAATGGATCAGCAAAAACTCAGCACAGTCAAATCACCACACAAATAACATCTTTAAAAACGTTTCTTAACAATTATGAAGATTTACCTGGGAACACGAAGATGAAGCAGGCTGCCAGCCCACCAATGAGTGATATAACCCGACCAATGTCAGGTATAAAGAGTGCAAGGATGAGGGTGAGAAAGAACCACACCAGCGTCTGCACAATTCTGCGTCTCCGCTCACGTCGCACGCACAGCTCTACTTGTTCCCCGTGGAAACGGAGCCACAGGCCCTCCAGAACCGCCCTGGTGGAGGTGAAGAGCCCACCAACAGAAGCATTCAACAGTATGTAGACACAGTACTGCAGTATTCTTATGACCCCTTATACTAAAGCTTTAGCTTACCTCCCACAGAAGTGTAAAATGGGATAAGAGGTGATAATACAAAGGACGATGAAGGCTCTTGCAATAGCCACTGCGATGTCATCGGGAGGATATGACATCAGAACATCCTGACTTACATCGTCGCCGAACGTCAGGAATCCACAGACACCTGGAAATAAATTGTCAATCAATGAAGAAACTGCTCATAAAATAATAAAAAGCACCCCAT
Source organism: Galaxias brevipinnis (assembly GCA_036023535.2). Lineage (NCBI taxonomy): Eukaryota > Metazoa > Chordata > Actinopteri > Galaxiiformes > Galaxiidae > Galaxias > Galaxias brevipinnis. Next base: position 24,459 of record JAVQIZ010140920.1, on the reverse strand, counting down.
ACATGTTAATTATGAATTTTAAGAGAGCAGGACACTTTTTGCTAGGATGATAAATTCATTGCAGAATGGTAGAGGCGTTCTATTGAAAAATCTAAATACAGGATAACCAGATGAAACAACAATGAGTATTTCTAGGTTTTCTAACATATTAGTCAACCGAAACACTTTCTCTCCAGACTCGTTTCAGATCTCTGAGGTCTCACCTTACAGCATTCAAAGTCACCTATCCAACATAAATATGATCGATCGCTAACTTGCAGATGACACGATGAACCTACACACAGCCTACCGGTGCCAGTGTAGACAAAGAGACACAGGACCATGCTGGCAGTGACCACACTACCCCAAGGCTTAATGTCAGTACTGCGCATGCTGTTGAACACTGGGACACTGCTGACATGACACTGTGAGACAGAGAAGGGAAAGGGATATGCAAAGAATTAGCAATAAAACTACAGCTTAAATATCATACCCAACATTTTACTGAAGAGCTTAACAGATACCTGGAAGCCAAAGCATATGGTGGGCATGGCGTTGAGCACTGCTGTCCAGGACGTTGGGCTGTAATAGACACACTCACAGTTCACAATAAGGACAGTAATACACTGTGACTCCACCAAAGTGCACTTAAATCTGACTCTGTGGTGCTATACAAAACAAAGGATGTAAGACAAAGTGGTCTAACCATAGGCGTCTCTGTGTGAGCTTACCTGGTTGGGATGTTGCCTGGCATCACCTCTTTATCAGGCCAAATGTACTTGACAATGATTACGATGGTGACATACCAGATGCCAAGAACACTCATTCCACTGTAAGCAAACACATCTTAAGCCCACACTAACATCTGAAACCTCAATAGACTGAACATGTAAAACTATGAGTATGTGGCACATACGAACAGTGCTCAAATCTATTGCCAGTGTAGGGAGTGTTTGACCTGGCGTATTTCTGGAAGCCGATCTCTTTGGGAATGGACAGAGGCAGAACAACGAGGACTCCAGTCACAGCGATGGTAAACTTGCGGTCAGTGTACCACAGACCACTGACAGTGCCTTCTGGCTCATGAGTGATTGCAGCCATAACTACAGGCAGGAATAAGAGTTAAGAGGGTCCGGTAGGATAAAGGCATAGATAAACAGAAATAAATAAGAAGGGATTTAAACCATACAAGTGACTGTCACTGTCTTCAACACTATCAAGAGCGGCGGCACAACTAAACCTGCATAATGTTACTAACAAAATATCCCTGTATTGGTGTGAGAAAGTAATGTATTATTTTTTCAAAGTGAAAGGATTACTCTCACTTTCCCCACAACAAACTGTATGGCAAATGTAGTCTGTGAAGATGTGAAAAACTCACGGCGGTCCAATTGATCTCCGATGACGATGAAAAAGGCGATACAGGTGCCAAACGTGTACACAGCGATGGCTACCTCACATAGGACGCCTGTGACCTTCCCACATGAAGCTCGAACAACCTCTTGATAGGTGCTCTCATTACTGACCTAAAAGCAGCACAAAGAAGTGATTATCCCCACTTAAGGCTATGTTGCAGTTTGATGTGTGGAAGGAGGAAGAGATAAGGGTAGGTCATTATATAGTACTGATAAAGGATATAAAGGGCTTAGATTCAGTTTTTGCTGAATTGTTCCTTCTTAGACATTCTATTTCTTGAATTACAATTGTTTCTATTTATTTGTATTTTCTTTCTTGCTTTGTATGTTTTGGCTTGCCTTATGTGAATTACATAGAATGGCCTAAGTTATGAAATATATTAGACTCAACAAAAACAAATAGCTGATGTCATCTGTCAAGTCTGAGTGAGATGGTAACCATAATCGTTATAAATCAAGATAATAACAGCAGTAGGTTTGAGGATACTTGTAAAATGTCTCCTTCAGGATTGCAGAACAACACATATACATATTCTATATATACACCTTGCATGAAAGTGGTCTTGTTTTAAGCTTCTTTTGTAGTCAAGCCTGTATAGATTATTTAACACTGATAGTAAACAGAGAACTTGTAGAGCCACGTTTTCAGTGGTGGGCACTTACTCTGGAGCAGTACGCCAGGATTACCAGCCCACTAATAATGAAGATCAGCATAACCTGCAAGACACAGAGGAACAGGAAGTGTTACCATGACACATACTCTTGCTTCCCTCTTATTGTCTGGGTGCAATGCTTATGTGGTCTAATCTGTGGACATGTATACTGCAGACCTAAACAGTATGTAACAGAATCACAAGTGAAGGAAAACGTGAAGGGAAAACTTAAACAAAAAAATAGCTAAATTATATGCATCACTAGATGCAGCTCTGTCATGGCATTATTTTCGTCTGCCAACAAACTCATGGAGTTGGTTCTGGCGATAACCTGGTTATGTAGCCCTCACCATCTGAAGCACCACTCCTGCGGTCACCCCTCCGGCCATGTTAAAGGCCGCCGGGAAGTTGAGAAGCCCAGCCCCCAGTGCTGCGTTCACCACGATGAAGACAGCCCCTGTAGCTGACACCCCTCCTCTCCGCTCTCCATCAGACTCTGGAGGCTGGACTGATTCAACACTGGGGCTCTGCAAGAGCCATGCTCTCTCTCCCGGATCCTCACTGCCGGCTCCACCCCAGTCTACAACATCACTGTTGATGGCCATCGACGTTCTGGGCTCAGTTTAGGTGGCAAGTTAAAGGACGCTGGTGTAAATCCGTTCGTGCTACTTCCAGGCCACTCCAGAGACCGGACACTTTATGTCCACAGTAAACGTAGCAGCCCACTGACAATATGGCCTGGAAATAAACACTGATTAGACACAATTTGCATAGTTGCAAATAAAAAAGCTGTAGTGGCACCCGGCATAAGCTGTGAATCAAAGTGCAAAACCTCTTTCGCTAGGAATCACAATGTTTGTGACAGGTATTCAAACTAACTAGTAACATCAATAAACCAGATACACCGTCAGTCATGTGACATGGTAATGTGGTGTCTTGGTCCTGTGACAACTGTATTGACATCATTGCGGACTGGTAATGTTGCTGGTCTACCTAATCACTTCGCGTCCCAACATTATTAGCTTGAGTTTGAGATTTGGTCAGTCAGCGGCCAAACAGCCAATAAGTATTAATTTATTGCTAGTGGGGCAACTTGAGGCCTCATAGGCTTGTGTCCCATGTGGTTAGCAAATGACTTCATAATGTAGATAGGTTAAAAATGCACTGGTTAAGAAAATTGCAGTGTGGCGAAATTATCAATGAAAACAAACGTTTCTTGAATTATGTTGACAAAATAGGCCTGATTTACAATTTCAATATAATTGATAACAAATAACGTTAACCCCTGCCCGACGAACTAACAGAACAAGTGACGTTATGGCACTGTTGCGGATTTGCGCGAGACTGAATATATGACATTATTACTAATATTAGGCATTATTATTATTATGTTTGTGTTCGAATACCACAGTACACACTGCACAGTCAACATTTTAACACAGAATATCTGGGGCTAGTTATGCTAGCTTGCTTGCTATTTGAAAATATTGTCAGGTGATGCTAAAGCGAAAGGGTATTATTTTGCTACAGCGGTATAAGCTAGCAATAGCTAACGTAAACCAGGCAGGCTATACACTAACACAGAATAAAATCTCCAATGTCAATACAATCTATGGTAAACATCAAATCAGGTAGCTAGACAGCTTCTGATCTTAAATGTTTAACGTTCCACAACGTTATACGTTCTAAATTAACACTATTAGACGATTAAGACAGTAGACCTACCTACTATCTTACATAGTACTCCCTCGTCCAGCTTGGCAGTATGTTGTTGACCCGGCTAGTTCAATCAAATTATTGCTGAACAAGCAGAGGCATGTGACTTTTTTTCACGTGAGAAGGAATTAACGAATGTTACTTTTTCGTATGTTTAAAATAGTGTCTAAAATATTTTACATTTAGTGATGCAGGTAGACAAATATATTCCACAGCCGAGAAAAATTAGCATTCGAAAAAAAACGCATAATATAGAATAATGAACGCATGTCGTTTGTATTGTTTTAACACTTGAAATCCGGTAGCAGCAGCACCCTCTACCCTTCAACATTTTAAACATAGGCGGTGGAGCTCAACAAAACCAAGACAAGATTTTCGGCTTTCAAAGACAACTCTGCCCGAACATACATTTGGTTTCTACAGCCAGAATAATTAGTGTGTGAAAATGTTAACACCATGTTCCAAAGCCCAATTTAATAAACAAAACGTTGAGTTTTTACACTTCAACCATAATCGTTATTTAAAAAAAAACACCACAGCCTATAATCTTAATTTAACCGATGCTTTAATGTTTGTCAACATGAAAGTGAATGAAATATTTCCCATATTCTTAAGAGTTTCTATTTTATTCAAAACAGTTAATGAGTTGAGTAATGACATTATGCACATTGTCTCCTTTACAATCAAAGTTAGCTGTGACAAACAATGCTGTAGCGTTCAGAAAACGGATCCATAAAGAAAACCTCTTGATCTATTCATACATGGATTTGCAATGTGTATAATTTTTAAGAGAACTGATGGGGTTACAGTTAAGAGGAATTGAGACAGAAGCCACTCAATTATGATCCATAATAGCTCAAGGTCTAAGGGGTCAGATCACCAGAATCAAACCTCAGTGGAAAAAAGATAAGCATTTTTATTTAACAAGATCCACATTAACAAGAGTTGGACACTTGCCCTACTAATCATACACAAATTCTAAAGGTGTTCTTGTAAAACGTGAGAGCAAAGATGAGACCTGTAGAGCTTCTCTGATCTTGCAAGCAGGGATTTATCTTAAATTTAAAACATCATAGATATTTTAGTTTGAGTATTAGGTGATTCAGAGTGCAGTCAGACAAACATGATTTGACTGGTCAAATTCCCGATTGGTCACATATTTGCCCCTAACTGAATTGTCATGATAAAACGACAGCATACAATGCAAATGGTTCAATATTTATAATCTAAAAGTGCAAACGACCATAGCAATTTCCATGTGCGTTTCAAAAAGAAATCACATTGACTTTTCCCACCAAATACATGCAACAAGAGAACAGGATTGAGCTCAAATTGTACAACTTCGTGTAACAAAACATTGGTGTGTTGTCTATTTGTTGCCTGGTTACTAGCAGGCTAACAGCAGTAAAAACTGGAATTTAATCTACAGCCATTTATTAACCATTTTCAACTTCACATATAATAAATAAGCGCAGAAAAGAGACTGCAGTCAGCAATGGGTTAGACTCATTTATGAAGATCTGACATGGCGAGCTGCTCAGGAAGAGGAAGGTGGGGCTGTATTATTGAACACTAACAATGAGGTCAAAAAGACCATGTCTGGGGTTTGTTCAGCTTCGTCCATAGGGTAGGGAAATGAGGGGGAAGGGATAATAAAATAACACAACGCTCCACTACCATTTGTTGCTTTGATTTTGTCGTTCATGTCCAATACCACCATACGCCTCAGCTTCTCAGTGTGTTCCTCTTTACTTGGTAACAGCATGGATTCCTTGTGCCAGGTATCCCACGTTGCCCGAGGTTACACCTGCCATGGAGATTCTGCCGTCCTTTGTCATGTACACTGAGAATTCCTTGGTCAGGCGTTCAACCTTAATACAAACAGAGCAACAAGTTTAAAATTATGGTTTACTCATAAATCTTGAGGTTTTTTTGGCCCCTGACCAATTGCAGTGCAACTTTATATTATATAACGAATTAAGATTTGTCAGTCTAGTAGGCTATGTTGACTAGCTTGAGAGTACCTGGTCGGGTTTAAGACCTGTAAAGCAGAACATGCCGATCTGGTCGATGACATGCTGCCAGTTGCGGGTAGAGCCCTCCTTTTTCAGGTTGGCTGCCAGGTGCTCCCTCATCTTAATGATACGGTTGGCCATGTCATGAACCTCCTCCAGCCTGGGAAGGAGAGAGAAAAAGAGCAGGGAGAGAGTTTAAGAGATGACCAGGAAGAATGTGTTATTTTTTTTTAATTAAATGTTAAAACTCAAGTCAAGCTTAGTTATTTTGATACATTTGGAGAAAAATATGTTGCTTACATATCTTCCTTTTTCTGTTTTGATTTACCTTAAAAACACAATTTGCTGAAAGTGAAATGTGTGTATGTACATACCAGATGGAGCGAAGCTCAGGTGTGTTAAGAATAGTTGCAGCAATTCTGGCTCCATTCATTGGTGGATTGGAGTAGATGGGTCGAATAAGAATTTTCAGTTGTGACTCCACTCTCTTAGCTTCCTCTGCATCCTGACAAACCACAGAGAACCCACCCACACGTTCACCTGTGCACAAAGTGAAAAAAATATATTCACTAATTTGTTAAGATTTTATAACTTTTATATTATAACTATAGTTATTCAGACAAAAATCTTAGACACAGTGGACAAAGACTGACCATAGAGGCCCATGTTTTTAGCAAAGGACTGAGACAGGACAATGTTGTGACCCTGCTCAATGAAATAACGCACAGCCCAGGCATCCTTATCAATGTCTCCACTGGCAAAGCCCTGGTAAGCCATGTCAAAGAACACCAACAGGTCCCTTTTCTGTAAAATAGAGAATAAAGGGCCTACATCACATGTCAAACAAAAGGCAATGGGAAGGTAAGCATAAGGTTAATGAAGCCTTTATTTGTTAACCATATGGTCTATTCACCTTAACAAGATCAGAAATCTCCTTCCACTGTTCTGGCCGGGGGTCCACACCAGTGGGGTTGTGGGCACAAGCATGGAGCATGATCACACTCTGTACTGGGATGTTCTGCATCAGAAGGAAAAGAGTCACTCAAACAGCGTAGCAAATCTGCCATCCCTCTCTAGTGCTTATTCTTTTCACCAGCCTAATCCAGAATGTCATATTTTGTTTACAGAAATGTCTTCAAGGGCTCCGTTGAAGTCAAAGCCGCAAGTGGAGGGGTCGTAGTAGCGATAGGCTTTGAGTGACATGCCAGCGTCTTTGAAGATGGGTGTGTGGTTTCCCCAGGAGGGTTTGGGCAGGTACACATCTTTTGGGCCAGGGTGAAAACGAGACTGTCAAAGACAAAAAAACAACAATGAGATAAAACTCAACGATACAAAATTACAGGCAACATTTAATTGCCCAATGAATCAGTAACTTGGTTCTCACCAGGAAGTTTGCACCAATACGCAGAGATCCTGTTCCTGAAATGGTCTGAACAGTGATGCTCTAGGAAAGAGACAGGGATACAAAGTGAATATATTAGTGCTATTTGATGGTCCAACGCCTTACTATAAATTAGTTTTTTCCTTTAAAGGGGACCATATTTTTTATGTCATTATATTGTAATGTTGTTGCTAGAACTTCAGAATAACTTGAACTGAAAACATAGCTGCAACAACCATAAGGAATGTTTTTTTAAACAAAAAATGTTTTGTATCACAGTTTGACATTTATCTCAGTAATAAACCTGACCCCAATCATGAAAAACCTATTTTTTCTAAATCTGATATCTAAGATGTTTTTTCAATGGACATGTCAGACCAAATTGGCATGTTCTGCTTTACATCAATTGTGTCAAAGAATGGCATGACACTATGTCACTCCATTCTAATGTACCTGACCTGTAACAACCATAATTCAAAAAGATCTACCATTCACACTTAAGAAGTTGCTTGCTTGACAGAAGTTACTGAACCATTTATTAGAATATGCCTACATCTATAATCAAGAGGTAAAGCAGGTCAAAATAAGAAGTTGAAAGCATCTTTCTAGGCACGGTTAATGCACCCAATGGTCTTCCCTCCTTTTACCTTTGGTGTATGGAATATATGAAAGGCCAAGAAATAACTTCTGAGAGTTGATCTCCCCAAGGTGACTCACCCTGCCACTCTTCAAGACTTCATTATCAGGACCCAGAGCAAGCTGAGCACAGGCCTTTGAAAAGTCTGCTAGACCACCAATGGCTAGGTACTCCTTATCCAACTGCTTAGCCGCAATCAGAGCCTCTGCCTGTGAATGTAAAGATCGATAAACAGATAGAGTAATAAATGCTTTGAAACAAGCATGTTAAATCAGTGTTTTTGTATGAGTTAAAACTATTAAACGAGGTAGAATTGCTCTATATGATAAGCATGTGTCTTTCGTACCCTTACATATAACCAGAGGCCAGCACATTCAAGCATACAGATGTTTTGAAGGACTATACAAGCTGAGTTCAGGATGACTGTGCAGAAAATGCACCAATCAGAAGCATGTGGGGCATGATACACCCCTATAGCCTGTCCAGTAAAAAGCCAGTTCAATATATGACTACCACCTTCTTTATATCCCTATACATATATGCCTATAGGTTGATCCCTTTGTACAGTTGAACATCTAAATGGCAAGCAAGGGGCTGAGCACAAAAGTGTGAGCTAAAAATCAACTGACGGCTACTCACTTACTATACAGGTACTGCACCTAAATAGTGAAAGGCATGCTGAAACAGGTACTTCAGAACAGGAAGAGAAAGAGGACGATAATACTCGTGACGGTTTATACTGGAGCCAACAATACCTTGCGGACACAGCTGAGCACAAAGGGCTTTCCCTGGTCATCCCTGTAGGCCCCCACTCCCAGGTTCATCTTCTTGGGGTTGGTGTCCCTCTTGAAGGCCTCAGTCACACCTAGGATGGGATCAGGGGGGCCCATTTGCACTCCACCCCACCATGAGCTGCACAGAGGGGTGAAAGGTAACATGACAAAAGCAATTACAGGCACAATCTTGCAGATGTTTACAATTCAAGTTATAAGATTCAATAAGCAGCTTTACATATTTTTTAACAAGTACAACAAATAGCATTGTTCCTCTTCATCACACAGTCAGTGACTACCATGACTGCACTGTTTTACTGGCCCCATCAAAGGGAAACAGAACTAGCTATAACCAGTAGTATAGACATTGGCCTACAAAATCCCTCCTTGTTGAGTGGTGGGTTTTGGAGGGGAGTGACTAAGGGTGTGGGGACAAAGGGGGAGGGCTGATCACAGTGTATGGCACTATCAATACTAGGAACAGATTGGATCAGACTAACTAACAAGCTTGATCGGGACTGATATTTGAATCTCAAGGATAGACTGCAGATGGTGTGAAACTAGTTCTGCCTATTAGACCAAATGTTTGGCGTCTGGTGATCACACTGACCATTGAGCCTAGATCAGCACTCGCTACTCTAAGAGGTTGTGCAGGCCTCGTGATCACAGACTTAATCACACTGTACGTCTGATTATGTGTTCACTGCTTTGCACATCGGTGGCCTAATGCACAAGCTTAACTGCTGGTACTGCCAAACAACAAATATGAAGGTAAAGAACATGGAATCTATAAGAAATTACGATAAATCCCACAAACTAAAACAAGCGATGGTAATTTCATAACCATATAATTTTTAAGCCATCAACAAAATAATAAGTTAGAAAGAAGAATGTTGAGCCCAAATGGTTAAATCCCAAAATGTATAGTTAAACCAATGGCCTTCCTTAGAGTATTATCAAATGCACTTACAAGGGTTCAGTTGAGCAGCTAATATTAATACAAAGAACCAGTGTCAAATTGCACATGTGCCTTTCATGACCTCAGGTTACTCTACCTTTTGCCGGTGAATGGGGGAGGGGTTGATAGGGATTGGGCTCCCATTTTGAGTGGAAATGCAACGGAATTAAGAAAATGTGGGACGGGGATGTTTTGCGTGCTATTAGGTTATTATAATAAGTTTTTGCTCTGCTTTATTTTCCAACCAATTTTATGTCTACCTTTTATTAAGAGCAAACATATTGAGTAGCCCAAAACAAATTACCGCCAATGCTCAATGGGCTCCTCAGGTTACATCTGCTTTCAAAACACTTTAAAGCTTGCAGCTAAAATTAGAGCATAAGGGTTGTCAAAAGGTCATTAGCCATGAAAGAAAAAATAGATTCAAATTCAGAAACAAGGAGATGCATCTGATAACTGTTTCTACATTCATGACAAAGATGGCGGATAAACTGATAACTATGACTCAAGAGTCTGCAAGTATTGCAGCATTGAGTCTGTTACAAAAAAAGGAGACGTTGATGGGAACTAAATGAATGGCTTAAATGTATCTGTCCGATACACCGAATGAAAAATCATGAGACCAGATAACTATAAACAGTGTCTAACTAGGTTTCACAAGTCATTTGGGAAGAGAAAAGCCTGGACATAGCTTAAGTTTTTTTCAAACCAATTTAAACAGTGGCCAGTTGTCTTAACTGATGTGTAGCTTGTACGATTTATCCTGTTATTTAATGTGGTCAATGCCGTTGAATGTTTTGTAAAGCCCTTATCTTAAAATTATTTTGATGCCTGAAGGGGATTTCATTTTGTGGCTCCCTTTAGAAGTGCTGTCCAAGTGTGCTAATAAGAGATTACATTACAGATCAGGTTTGGACTAGAATGGTTCAAAGACTCACACATGATAGTTTAACTACTTACAATACAATAGCAAAACAACATTGTTGCCTACTTGACTTGGGAGGCCAGCTTGCTAGCTACTGGCCCTGGAAGACTGGCTGTTTTACCATTCAGACATTGATCTTAGGACACATTGCCTACATTTATAGTACGATTCGTTATGCTAACAGACGCAGCAGGGACTAGCTAGCTTCCCATTATCTACTAGCAAGCTACGCTAACTGGGCCTAGTGAATGATAATTATGAGCATACGCCCGCTGAGCTTTTTATTATTTGTTAAACATCACGCACTACAACGTTTCACATCTCCAAAAAAGCATGTGTACAGTCACATTTTCAAAAGACAATGGCAACGTCGGTGCTGGTGTGTGGAGTTTGTCCTCCAAAAGTAAAGCGAGGACACAGGTTAATGTCATCTGGATGTACCCCATAGCCAATCAGCGATCAGAGGTGCGAACATGATAACCAATCATGTTGCATGAACTCATAGAACGTTGAAGAGATCACACACGAAATCCCCAGACCAGTATCTCGCGATCGTAAGGAACATTCCAACTCAAAGTGGTCCACTTGATCAAGAGTGTTGAAAGATTGCTGCTTAATTTCCAATCACCTCATCTGACAGTCATTAGCCAACTGATTGGCGACATGCCACACTGAAAACAAACAGCCTCTTTTGGACAACCTGACTCATGCAAAAACACCCGATGCGCGCGAGGACAGGCAATTAACGTCAGCACAAATTAACTGCATGGCAGTGAAATTTATCAGGTTTAGTACTATACTGTAGTTGACATAATCTCTAACGTTAGGTACCTTTGCTTTGGCTATGCAGCATGTGAGAATAGCTAAGAGCTAGTAACATTACTAGTTATCTAAGTCCAAAGACTACAGATAGAGTTGATCCCCAGTTCAGTAAACTTATTGACATGTTTGTGTTGTACTTGGTTAGCTAGATCCTTTGACATTTCCCAACTAAACACTAACTCTCTTCTTGGTGTCAATGACACACACGGCTATCATCACAGCAGCCATGCTAAAACTAGCCGTCTTTGACTAGCCTTGCTAGCCAACTCAATGTCAAATCACTGACATGCCACTGTCCTTCATGTAACTTGCCATTTAGATCAGGTGTAGCAAGAATTACCTGTTACGGCAGGAAAAAACTCCCAGAGAAGGAGAAATATTCCCGATACAGTAGAAAAGCTTGTTAGATTTGAATAGTGCCATGGCTATGCAGACAGTACGGACGCCGAGCAAATGCAGCCGGAAATGCGTGCAGCGAGATTATTATACCTTGTCTGCACATACGGGTAATTTCAAATTCCCCCCGCCTCTTCACTTTAGGGGAGAAAACATACTCGAAATGCAATAGCTGTCAATACGTTATACTTTTAAATATACGATATTGAACGATTCCGGCATCGATTGTCAATAATAAAACATGGAAACACGTGTCTAACTATTACTTTTTAGCGCTGCCTCTCCTCAAATCTGCACAGACAAACTGCGATTAGTCATTCTTGCAACAGTCAATATACCCAATTTAAACTAGGCTACTCAGACCTTCCTTGGGGCAATGCATTTTGGCACCGTATACTCAATTTCGTGAATTACTGTTAAAATATAATAAACATGAAGGCGACCAAAGGAAACTTATGGAAGGAAATATCCCAAAAACAAATACACATATGCTGTGATATGGTTGCTTGCCTTTTATCAACACAGGCATATTGCACTAATTAGGATCGAACAGGTGTTATGCCGAATTTTGCATCCCCGCCGTGGATTGCATTCATCTCGCGGGAGCGCGCATATCTATTAAAGCGGAAACTACAGTCATTGTGGCTTTTCTACAACCGAGGCTAATGTTTACACACGATATAATGTTATTTGTGGAGTTTCGTCAATTAGGAGAAAGATTCAAACTGTTTTAGTTTATAAACATCAAAGTTTTATTTCTCTCAGTTAGAACACGAAACAACGATGGGCATTTACTTAATCCGATTAATCTGAAACGATTGGTCTGACATTTTGCTATGTCAATATTTCTAAGGGCGAACTCGTTAGTAAACAATCCAAACTTTTTTCAGCCTACATGAGTTTTAAATGGATGAAAGTCTCAAATTCAAGTCAGAATAGTTTAGAGACTCTACCTTTTGTTGTTTGTTGTTTATGTGTCAACCACTGAAAACAGCAGGATTGATTCAGCATTAACAAAATTCCCTTTATTTTACACAACTGCCTGTGTGTTTGTCTTTACAGCTCAGGGACATAATGGGACAACCTAACTAATAATCCAAAAAACCTGCCTCTAATTTCATGAATAATTAAATGTATGAAACCTATAAACTATTTTTACAAAAGGCTATCCAAAAGGTACAATCATTATTCTGTCACTTTATATTTTGGTCTGTAGCATCAATTTATACTACAAAGACTCCATAAGAGTTTTTGCCATATTGGTTTGTGTTTGATCTCTCTTCTCTTTGCCAACAACATATACCAATCATTGTGATGCAGTAAATAAGTACCCAATCAATGATACATGTGGCTGCTTGGAGTAGACCTATTTATTTGATTTATATGAAAATGTGTACAGTATACAGCTTTCTGCCAATAAGGAGTTGAAATAAATAAAAACATGAGTTGGGCCTGTTAGCTATTCATCTACTTCATTCCTCTTCTTACATTTAACAAGTTTCAAATGACACTCTCCAGGACCTCTGCCATTACTGTGGATTTGAAGGCAGTTGTCACAGCCAATCTGAAAATTCGAAATGCACATTCAAGTGTATTATTATCACCATTTCATGTAATTTTTTTTATAATTCTGGCATTACGTTTGTTTCACTGTGGGCATTGTACTAATGTCATAACCCATATGATTAATATCGCAGTGATAATGAAATTAATTTAGTAAGCTACAAAGTGTCTGTCAAATTTATGTTGTATTCACTGCCGCCTCCCCCTTCTCAAAATACTCGGCTACATGTGGACGGGGTGTAAATCTGACCACTAGGTGACGCAATTGTTCTAAAATATTTAGCTTTCGAAAACTTGTTTTCACTCCGTTTTCCAGTATCATGTGAGTGTTTAGATTTTTCCTTGCATCAATAAGCGTAAACTCACCAGCATAGTAACCTGCAAGTGAACCAACCTTTTCATGAAAAGTTTGCCCTAGTTATTAGTGACAAAGCCACAAAGGTATGTTTGTATACATTTTGTGAAACCTTCAAGCATGCTGGCCCGTGTCCAAACTAACATTGCGTTAAGCTTGTGTTGTGATTCAATTGATAAACTTTTATATACATTAAACGTTCCCTTTTGTATAGGTGAGGTTGAACAAAAATATTAAGTTCCTCTGAATTTCTTATTATTTCCCCAGAGAGCAGGAGTAACCTCGACAGACAGAACCTGGAAGTCTATTACACATCTTCCAGCTGGCAGATGAAAACAGTCTGGCACAAGTATAGAGTGAGATAAATATGGGGAGATAATTTTTATTAGTGTATATCTAATGCACAATTGGTCATTTTAAATTAGCGATTTCTTATATGAAATTATGGAATCTGCTATGCACCAACATGCTTTAACCAGGAACTGACGTTATGTTGTTTTTCCAGACTGAGCTCTTGACAGGACAATAAGCAGGTACTGTATGAAGACAGAGAAATTGAGCAGAGGAGTTGTGTTGCATGGTACAGAGAAATAAAGGAGTACAAAGTGTCAGCAGTGACGGTGAGAAAATCGAAAAAATAAATCATGACAGAAGTATTATTGCTGACTGTAATACTGAGTGGTATTAGAAAGCTCCCTCGATTAAGGGTTTTCTGGAGTACCATGTCAAACAGGCTTAAACAGGTGTTTGCGTGTGTGTGTGAGAGAGAGAGAGAGAGAGAGAGAGAGGGAAGGAGGTGAGAGAGAGAGAGAGAGAAAGAAAGAAAGAGAGAGATGTAGAGATAGGGGGAAAAGGTTATTGAGAGTATAGGAGGGTTAAAGAAAGAAAGAACGGAAGCTGGTTAGATGTATGTGGGTTATTTGCTGCCTCATGACCAAGTCTAACTTAAAAAAAGGTTTTTAATCTCAATGTGAATTCTCCTGGTTAAATAAGGGTTTCATAATCAAATAAAACATTGGTCCTTCCATCTTTCTGAGGTACTTGCTTTCCCTTTTAACAGTGGTATGATTAAATTTTTGGCACAGTTAGCAGAAGCTGTGGATTGCAGAGAGGCAATAAGTTATTCAAGTGCATCAGGGGTGCTTAAGCCAAGGTTGTCACGGGAACCTACACAGTTCCTAGGAATGGAGCATACTGTCAGTAACATCTGCCACCAACTACACGTGCAGGCACACACAAACAGAAACACACATGCACATATGCATGGACATACAAATACTAACTGCCTTACTCACACCTCGATTCATTCAGTCAGGTCACAGTTTAATTACACCTGAATAAGGTACTTTAAAAGTGGAAATAATGAAGTGTCGAGAGACAGTGAACCAACAGGAAACTGTTGTACCCTTTGTCAGATAATGTAATGAAATAGATCAGAAAGAAGGAGACAGTCAACAAACAAAAAAGAAAGGTCACTGGGTGAAGCATAAAGTATGACCATGTGAAATACTTGTAAATACTTTGAAAAGATTAGCACTTAATTGGACACTATATTTTGTACCTTTTTGTAGGGGTAGATTCTGTCTGCAGTGTGTGTGAGTGTGTGCATGTGTTTGTGTGTCAGTGTACCGGAATGTGTGTATAAATGTGTTGATCAGTTTCTGTCTTTGTCTAACTTCTTTTCAAGAATTACCAAGGTTAATTCCTCAACAGAATAAATGGATTAGAGGCTGAAACAATGGAGCGGAAATCCGACTAGTGTCTTTTTCTGCGGACACCATTCAGAAAATCAGGGATTAGTGGCACGGTGGGACTGTGATGAGCAGGAGAGGCTGGTGTTCAAAAACCTATCAGGGATTTGCCTGCATCTGTTTCCCTTCTTGCTCCGGCCATGTCCATGACGCGTCGAGTCAATTCCTAGAATCCGCTCGCCTTCTACCACCCCTGTCAAGTTGTTTGAAAACACTGGCCTGGACAAAAACTGCCATGTCCGTTTGTTGGTTGTGTAGCTGTACCTGCACAATATATATATATATAAATTCAAAGTTGGAGCAAATGTTGCAATCTCCTGTGAATCAGCAAGCGGTTAAAGTTTGATTGAGGCACAGGGATTTGGGTCTTTAACCCAACAAAACAACAAACAACAAACTGTTAATGCCCTTACATTTTAGTGCACAGTACTAAGGCATTTTCTTTCCCTCATGTTTTCAGTTGTTACAGTTACAGCTGCCTGTTTGTTACACCCTTAATTCTAACTGCTCACCTTCCAATCTTGAAATAAAATAAAGTGTGTATGTTTGTATGTATGTGTGTGTGTGTGTGTGTGTGTGTGTGTGTTTTAAGCAATGAACAAGTTAATTAAAATGGAACTCCTATCTTACCACTCTGTTTTCTCCCTTATCATCTGTTTTTCTTTTCTTTCTCAATGTGTGTGTAGAGCTACTGTGCAGAAAAGAATCAGAGCGGACTTAACTGTAGGTTTCTCCTGGTTCTGTGCATTTGCCAGCAGTTAACAGCTCTGGGCTCAGTTCTTAGTGTGGGTATGATTGTCTGTGTGTGTATGTGTGTGTGTGTGTGTGTCTGTGTCTGTGTGTGTGTGTGTGAGTGTATGTGTGTGTGCGCACGTGCGCACGTGCATGTGTGTGTCTTCCAGTCTTTCTGTTAGAATGTGAGGTTGTGCATGTTTTACTTAAGAAAGTGAGTTTAATTAAATATGAAAGTACTGATTAATTGATAGAAGTCAGACTGTTCCATTTTGTTGCACTTAAAGGATGTAAAAAAAATCATAATATCAAAACATATATAATGTAAACCAGGAAATTATGTACATTTTGTTGTATGTCACATTTAGAACCTGTCTCTGAACCAATCTGGTAGGCATATAGAAATTTTTCTAAACAACATATGTTTTTTTTGAAAGGCCTGCATAAACAGTTTTGTTTAGAATTTAGTCAGGATACCTGTAATAATATACCTAAAACGGTTTTCAATCTTTAGTTTAATTGTCAGCAGATAGTTAATTATTATGTCTGAATTGTTGTTGAACAGAAGTTTGTGCAGAAGTTACAGTACTGAGAACGAGCTCAACTCCTTCCCGATCCCTCCCTTAGCAGATCTCTACACAATAAAACACAATATGCTCAACAGTCAGATGGGTTCAAAAAAATCAATAAAAAAGTAAATGGGAACACTCTTGCCATTCCCCTTTCTTTCACCAGAGGAATAGGAACGCTACAGAGTACTTGGGGATATGACATGCCGGCTCTCAATGTCTATATTGGTACTTTTATTTCTCACACAAATACATCTTTTTTCAGTATTGAGCTCATACAACAGATGACATATGTTCCTTCAGCTGTAACACAAGTGGGATGGTCTGACAGTATTTATTAATTGGCGATCAATTTGTAAAGCGCTTTGAGTCCCGAGAAAAGCGCTGAAAACTAAATCCAATTAATTAATATTTATTATTATTAGTATTTCATTTATTTTAAACCTCAAAAAAAGAGACACAAAAGTATTCTCAGTTATATTTATTAATTCCCCTCAACAATATATTTAGTATATTTAATACAGTGCGAGCATAACTCAATTAAAAAGGGAAAACAGAATGGAAATAGCTATTGAGAAATAATGGAATAACAGAATGAGAGCGAGAGAGGGGGAGTTTAACAAAACATTTGGAAGAAATAAAGTAAATGTGAAATACAGGTAACATGTATCAGCATTCAGTTAAATAATCACATAATATATTCCTGCTATGAGTTTCTTAGGCAATTCTCAATTCACTGTAGAATTGCACATATAAAATATAAATACAAGCTGCATGATGATAATGATATCACCAAGGGTTGCTGCACTGCAGTGCAAGGAGGGAGTTTGGGTGTGTGTGCAAATGGGTGGGAAGGGTCACACATGCACCTATAGCTTTGTTTGGGTTACAACAGGGGCAGGTCGGTGGGGTATGGATGGGTGGGGAGTTATGGCTCAGGGAGAACAGATCACATGGTGGGGTCACGACAGAGTACAATCTCCAGCTCGGTGCGGTAGAGCTTGCCTCCATCGGACAGAGCCATAATGCTTTTCTTGTAGCCCACCAGCCCAGAATCATCCAATTCCTTTAGGGGAAAAGACAGAGATATATACATTTCCATTAGAGCTCTTTAAGGTAGTACTTATCTCCATTTGAACAGGTAGGTGTAGTAATATGATATGGTATAATATGACATAATGTGAGATTATCCAATCTCTGCTGTAGGGAAAAAGGATTGTATTCATTACCATTTTGTTCTTCTCATGGAGGTCTTTCAGGAGAGCATCCAGCTCCAACTCGTCAATGTAACCATTGCCGTCCTGTTTCACCACAAATTATTTAGTAAAATCCAAGCACTCCATATAAATTGACAAACTGATCTCACAAAGTACTTTTGGGATTTTACAAAAAAAAAATATTTAGAGACATGAAAACTATAAATGTAGTACAAGGAACTACAACTGTCGAATTGATGTTGATTGATGTTGCCATTTCATTGGGACTTCTTTTTGGTAAACAAAGTATTCTTCAGACAGTGTATTAAAACCCCCATGCCTAAATATTGGATCTGCAATCACCTTGTCATAGAATGCAAAGATGGCATTGAATTGTTCAGCTGTGAGCTTGATGCCCTGTGCAAAGGAAACAGCAAGTTGTTAGATATGGAGAGATATGTCTAGAGAGAGTCGTAAATGCCCAGTCCCATTAGGAAGTTATACTAATCCATGCAGATTATGATAACTGGGATTGGAGTTGACTTAATCCTGATCAGACGGCCTAATCCCATGTCAGAGAGCAACAGCTGATTTTTCCTATGCTCGAGGCATGGGTGGCACAGTATACATGACTGATTACAATGTGTGGTATGCTACATTATTTTATTTTTATAATGCAGCATTTTTTGTATTAATTGAAGCTTGATTGGAATGTCAGAACCATGTCATTGTCATATAAGACACTGTGCAACGACAGACACCTTGGCATGCAGCAATAAGCTGTGTCATAGATCGAGTGTCAGAAAGAAGCTTTCAATTGGACAGAAGGTAGACTACTAAATTCTGATACCATACTTAGCAGGCAAGATACACTGTATCTGTATAATCCTCTTATAGTAAATGTATTAAAGATGCATTGTTCCATAATGGATATACAGGCATGCATATTGACCTCTAATTCTATAATTCTGTAATTCTCTTTTATTCTTTTATCTAGAGTTTCATACAACTGTGCATGTGTGTGTTCTATGTGCAACTGCATGTAACCCCACCTGAAATTTCAGCAGGAAATTTTCCTGGACAGGTAGAAGCCTGAAACAACACAGAGTTCTTTTTTATCACAGCTTCTTTTTTTCTTTTTTCTTTTTTGCTTGAATTAAAGAAAGTATCACAGACTAAAAATCCCTTAACACAAGCTCACCTTGCCATCTCAGAGAGGCCTAGCTTACCATCACCATTTAGATCAAACATCTTCAACTGGAAAGAAAAACAAGATCATTCCTTGTCTCTGATGAATTCTTTATGATGTGTGTGTAAGGCTCTGAGTTTCAATCAGGTCATATTAAACTCACTATAGTCTGTGTGTACTCGTTGAGCTTCTTGTCGTCGTAGTGTCTGTTTGCCTTCTTCAGCAGGTCAGACAGAAAACCCTGAGAGGAGATGCTCATCACCATACAGATCACTGGTACATTTAATCGATTAATACACTGTGCGCCTACACATCATTTATATTTGTGAATTGGTAAATGATTGAGGGGTCTTAGACTGTGGGTCTAAACTTCAAGAAACCACTGAATAAGTAGTGTCCTATAATAGGAAAATAACCCCATGTATAAAATTATGAGGTTTAATTGTAGATTTTAATTGTAGATCTTTTATTGTAGGGTATTAACAACCACATGAAAAGTTTTTTTAAAGAAATTAATTTACATATAACCCTTTTAAATTATATTCTATACTTACACATAATGCTTATTTTGCAAGTTTAAATGAAACATGCTATTTTATAGAAATCATAATTTTGTAACACTACAACATGGTGGCTTATTGAAATGATTAGTCGATTTATAGTAATAGATGTTGTGGGAACATCAGATGGATTAAGTTGTTTTTTGACAAGAGATTTAATCATTAGCAAAGTATATAATAAAATTTTTATTTTACGCATTCTGTGTGCATACTTTCTCTTTTGTACCTTCAGTTCGTTAGTCTCAATATATCCACTGCGGTCAGTATCATACGTCCGCCATGCCTGGAAAAAAATAATATTGTGAGTATCACATCATTACGGCATGCATAAGCTCCTTATGCCAAGACGTGCCCGCTGGGATAAAAATAATGGAAACTCCCCCACTGAAAAAAAAAGTAAAACGGAGCGACTGAGAGAAGGAAACCACTTTGGTGTTGTAAGGTGGTGGGGTTGTAATTTGTGTTTTAATCTAGCAGCTGTCCCATCTGGAGAGTGAACCTTTATCAAAGATGGATGCCCCATACCCTTGCAGTAGGGCTGCGGCCTATTCATAATGTATGGCTGTCTCAGAATAGCTCTGTGCACACCCCTACCCCGACCTCTTTTAAACACTGGGTACCCTGCACACCGGACCACTGCAAAATCTGCTCCTGTTAACGTTCTTAACAGTAATTTGTGATTCTTCCACCAGAGAGCAGATTCAGCCTATCCTGCTGCTTTCTCTCTCTCTAGATATTTCAAGGAATAAACCTTCTCACAGAGATTTTCTTGACCATTGTTGTGAGTATCATATAATTACTACACTAGGAGTCAGTCAGATATCTACAGTACATTTTATGACATATGACACATTGTGAATGGGCTTATCACATTAGTGTACTGAAACAAACATACTTACTGCCATGAATTCAGTGCTAGATCCTACATACTGTCTAAAACAGAGCAGGAAATTCTCCTCTGTGGGAAGAACCTGGGCTAACTAAAAAAGGAGAGAGTAGACGAAGAAAGAGATCGGGATAAGAGATTGGGATATGGCATTAGTATACCTGTCAAAATGGGATCATTTCAAATTAGCCTAGAAGACAGTTATTTGATGGTGTAAGAATCAAATTGTTTTGGATCTTACCTCTGACATCTCAATTCTTCCATCAGAATTCTTGTCGAATTTGGACATGAACTCTTTCATCTTTTCCCTGAATGCAGCATTTGTTGGATCCTGCCAGACAAATCTTCTTTTTAAATCTTTACTAAGTGTGCATCCATCCAAGGTAAATACAGTTAACACAATGCCGTCAAGGCATGTAAAATAGAGCTTTAATATAATGGCATGCTTCTACAGCTGTAGTCCTGTTATGATACTATAAGTAATACAAATACAGCAGAAAAGGGCCTCACACTTGTCACACCGGCTCCTCTTCGTGCAACCTCCAACTCCTGGAAGAAGTTCTCCAGCTCATTCCCCTCAATATAACCATTTCCTGTAAAACACAAATGTTTAAAGGTTATCACTAAAGGTACAACTAGAATAGAATAATAAAACTACCTTTATATTATACGTAGAACTATTCTGAGTCAATCTAATAGAGAAAGACATACAGTAACTGTACTATTACAATTTGGTCAGCAACCAACACCCCAAATTGCAACCTTTCCAGGACAGACCAAGTGTGTCTTAAAGACATTGATTTAGGGAACACAAGTGACGTCTGTTTGCAAATCTGATCCAGGTCTCAGCCGCATAGAGTAGGGTGAGGATGCCTAACAGTGTTTGTTAGGTGCTGAGGATGGATGTAGTTGCCTTACTCTAACCGAATGTTGCTACTGAATGCCAAGCTGCCATGCTGGCCTCTCTACTCTCTGCAGAGTGCATGAGCTGCTTCTATAATAATAATAATAATAATAATAGTAATAATAATGAATTGAATTTGCATCCCAGACTGTCAAATTTAGGGATAACCTAGAATTATCCCTTGGTTCAAAAGGCCTTGGTTTTGTGTAGCCTAAACAAACAAAATGAGGGACAATTACTAAATCTTTTTGCATATGTAATTGAAGCTCAAAATAAACAAATTGACTTCTATAAATGTGCTGATTAAACAGGCCATCAATTGGTAACAGCACTTGCACATATCTAAAATGTAGACACCTTTTTGTCTCAAGAGCCATGTTTGACCCCAACCTCCGAGCAGCACTAAAATTGTTAGGTTACAAAAATTGAGGTGAAAATATTTTTTAAAACCAGAAACTCTATCTCAGCTGGGACGTTCTAGTATTATAGTCAATTTGAAGTGTGGATCTTTGGCTGTTCAATAAAACTTATTTCCTACCATACAATTCAGCATTAATGTCACTTAATTTCTTAATAAGAAATACTTATTTTGTAAGTTTGTGTCTCAACGAGAGGGTATATAACTGTCAAATGAGAATATAGAAAGCTTTCGATTTTTGGAAAATTGTTTTGTTGAACAGCTCACTAATGACCTGTGCTCTGTCGGTTTCCCTGATGAGCAGAGAATAACACACTCACAGAACATCAAACACTTGGGGGAAGTAATTATCGAACACACAAACATTTACATAAGACACACAGAAGGAGGTGAAGTGCTGGGGAAAGAAGAGAGAAAGTACAAAAGAAAAGATCTAATCCAACCCAAATACAAAGATCGGCTAAGCTTAGCTCTGGGTATGGCCGAAGGAAAAGAGTATTTATTAACCCTTAGAAGGTTAGGAGATGATGCTTGGCAATGTGACCAGGCGCTTCCCATCTACAGTCTGTAGGCAAATAAAATTGGCATTTACAAATGGGATAATAGGGGGATTCTCTGGCAGTACCGCAAAAGATTGATATTTAAAAGAAGGAATTCCCTACAGCTGGACCATTAGGAGCATTAGGACTGTGTTGATTGGAAGTGTTCTGGTGGGAGTCAGGCCTATGGTTGTCAGATTGGTGTGGAAGCATTAGATCCTCTGTCCTACAAAGTAATTTCACAATATGGCTGGTATGTGACCAGCGTGTAAGCAAAACAATAGGTTTTTGGCACAAAAACACAGAAACGACACATACGAAGAGTATAAGTCATTTTAATCAATGGGATGGGTTCCATCTGTCTACTGAAGGGATTGGGGTCCTGTAGTAATGTTCCATATCTCTACACACTCTTCATTTATCTAGTTCAGTCTTCAAACCACTCTATAGATTAATTGTAATGCCATGCATCTAAACTAGACAAATTAAATAAAATAGTTGAAATGTACACAATGGTAATTCCCACAAAGGAAAGCAAAGCTTAATTATAAGCATCTCCATGTTCCCTTCATCTTGTAATCTCTCATCCTCTCATCTCTCTTCCTTTTTTGATTGTCTTTTCTCCCACAATATCCCCTCCCGTCGCTAGATTAATTTGGGTGTTGAATTTGATAGGTAAATCACCATCTGTGCTTGGACTGAGCTGGTGGTGAGCAAATCACTGCAGGAACACAAAGCCCCGAGTATGTAAACAAACCAGGCCAGGCCATCAGACTGATGAGGGACGTCCTCCCTCTAACTTATCCACATTATACCGTCGAGTTAGTTTGTATGTTTGTGTGTGTGTGTGTGTGTGTGTGTGTGTGGTGTTTGATGCTTTGACAGATTACATCATTCAGTATCTTCTTTCATGGGGAGATTAGGATATTTTAAGGTTCTACATACACCCTTTTTCATTGAAGAGCTAGTGGCCTGTACTGAATCAAATGTTCATCTTAAAGTATTGGCTGATCTTTAGTTCATGTATAGGACCATGAATCAGAAAGCATGCTCATACGTATGTTACAATAATTTTCTAATACCCTCAGTGTATTATCAGGTTTAACAACATCAGCCTACAATCAAAACGCTAAATTCTTCAAACTTAAGTGCACACAAGCTGTAGGTTGGCCCCCCTATGAACATTTATCAACAGATTAGGGCCACAGAAATGCTTATAGATTAGATTCCCCATCCATCCCCCCTTACCCCTCCAGCAACACAAGCGTGTGCGCGCACACACACACATGCACACACACACACACACATGCACACACAAACACACACACACACACACACAAGCACACGCACACACGCACTATACTAGCTCTCACATGGCTCTGAATTCCCTCACTACGGACATGTAACGATGCTGCTGCATAGGCAAGCGTGTGGTAGCACAGATGGTTCATAGTCCTCTCAATGCCACACGCGACATGACTGAAAAGCCTTAAGTGCATTCATGTACGTTGTAATGAGGTTGACCTATTTTTTTTCAAACAGCTCATATCAAAACTTTATCATGTTTTTAATGTATTACCAATGCTCATTGCTGTCTTGAAATTCAGTCTTTGTGTGTGGTGGTGGGTGTATTTGTATGTTGTTATTTTTTTTTCATTTTCATCCATTGCCATGCATGACTGTCTAAACTACATCATGGCTATCTGTCCCTTTCGTCCCAGTGCATCCAGCTTATACCCTGGGTGCAAATTATTCAGTCAGGTTAAGGCAGTAAAGCATGAGAGAGCAGTAAAACAACCCTTACTTTCGTCCAGGTGCTACTCCCGATAAATGCATCAGAATAGTGAATAGTTAGGGGCTTGCTTGAGTAGGACAAAATAGGCATCAATGTATCAGCTATCACATTGTTGTATGGTTTTAAAGAAGGACCAGTCGAGATTTACAGTTGACTCTTTTTATACAGTTAGACCCGACCGTTATTCCATGATAAAAACTAGAAATAAATCCCTCTGAATAGCACAAGGAATTGCCATATTGGCAAATGTTTATTTTTTCTTAGCTTTTAAAATACCAGAGCATGCCTGTGGCCACAACGTTCTACGTTGTGTACAACTGAATATCCAACAT
>JAVQIZ010140897.1:0-25557 GCA_036023535.2 Galaxias brevipinnis | reverse complement strand
CCCTATGGCATCCTGAGGACAGTTCAGCACCTGGGACAGCTCCTCTCTGTCCCTGATTGCTGTATTGTTTTCACCTGTGTTAGTTTGTGTTCATTGGCCCCTTTGTGTTTCTTTGTTCCTATTTATAGCCCTGCCTTAGTTCCTGTATTTTGTCTGACATTACTGTTGTTACGCTTCGTGTAGAAGTAAAGAGCAAGCCCTGCTTTCTAGCAACTCCGTGTTCTGTGTTTTTTTTTGGTTCTACTTCTAGTCTGTTTTGTTTTGGTCCGCTCTTGGGTCGTGACTCACTTTATATCGCCTGGCGTGACAAAGCCACCCCAGATAGTTCAGTTATTTAAGGATGTTTGCAAGGATGTTTAAATTAAAAGAGAAAAGGTTTGGTCTAAAATAGAATAGCTATTGAAATCTTACATCAGGTGTACGACAATGTTTTCCTGTAGACATCGACATAGGACAATGTTGATGTTTATTGAAAGAAAAAAATATATATTTCTTGTCATGCTGTCTTCCCGTTGATTCTAATAAGTTAGCTATTGCATGTGAAGGTGTCAGCTAGTTCACTTATCCCACTTAATTGAACTGATTTCTTAGATGTAGTCCACCTAGAATGGAGGGGACCATCAAACACTTAGCCAACATAGCTTTTTCTTAACCATCCGTTTTAACTGTTAAGGTTCTAATTGAGCAAATTACTTAGATCCTCTTTGTAGTCATGTGCAGCTGATGGTATACAGTGATTTATTATTCATGGACCATAACAAGAAGAAAGAACGTAATTAGATTTTCTGGCTGTTAGTCTAAGTAAATCCTCAATTAACATAAATAATGCACAGAAGTATTATAAATTGTCTACATGCCATTACAACAGTTTGTTCCCCTACTACCATACAGTTACAAAGTTTCATTTTGTAATCATAAAATTTGCATTGATTCATCAATAACTGAAATAACTTCATGTTCAAATAGATTTCTTGGTCACTGGCAGACATGCTAATGCACATCAAGAATAATGTCAAATGATGATGACAAATATCAAACCCATAAACCAAATAAAGACATTATGCCTAGACTATAGAAGGGCATCTTTGCCATAATGGAATTGTCATCTGCTCACATCACTGATTTAGAACAGCCTGCATGAACACTTCATCTTGTTGGAAGGTAATGAATACAAGCTGCAGACAATGCTAAATAAGGACAAGAATGGGGACGAGGATGAAGAAGAGGTGGAAGAAGAGGATGGTGCTTGGGGTTAAATATTACTCAAGCAAAAAAGAATCCTGCATCAGCACGTTGTAGCAGCAATCACCACTTTCACAAAACACTTAAAAAACAGGGACGAATAACTACCTAAAAGGCATCAAACTATTGCAGGAACTGGAAAACCTTGCAGGCTTTAATGTTGACATAATGAATTGCGTCCATAGTCTATTATACCTCTCTTGAAATAAAATGTTTTTTTTGTTAGACACTTTCTGATTCCCTGACTCCAAATGTAATTATAACCAGTATCAATTATGTTCTCGATGCACTGCAGCAGAAAGTGGTTTTAAATATGCTTTTGCAAGGCTCTATAGTAGAAATGCTGCAGAATGTAACGATATGGGTGGTATCCGACAAGGAAAATTTATTGTGAACCATTAATATTGATTTAACACACCAACATCCTTATTTATCTTCAACTGTTGATCTGTCAGTTACACATACGTTTGATTATATTTTACTGTTAAGCCCATGGCTGAATTCAAATATGGTATTGGCTAATCTGCCTGCCATGAAACGTGCAGGCTTAGTATTGTGTGTATGTGTTTTATCATACACATATAGATCTCAGAACCCCCTTCACTGACTTTTGAAATACATTTTTGAATGAACATAATAGTCCGCTCATGTGCCCAGCACTAAAAGTTAGACCCTGCAGTCTGACCTCTGTGTTAATTTGATAAAGAGAAACACATAATCATGTGAATTGTTATTAAAGGCTGTGACAAGAACCAATCTCTGAGTGCTATAATGATTGAACTCCTGCCCCAATCTATACTTTTTGCATTTGTTGCAATATCCTGTCACTTCCTTATCTCCAGTGTGGAAACACTGCCTCTCTCTCTCTCTCTCTCTCTCTCTCTCTCTCCCATTGTGTGATGTGTTATTTTTTTCTGCTCAACAAAGCCTTTGTCATCCCACTTGCAGTGCTGATCGTGAAATGCTTTCCAAGGTACACAAAACCACTAGTATCTCATTAAGTTGATAAAGGATGTGATGCATCAGTCTGTTCCTCTTCAAAAGAGAATGTATTCTCTTTTGTAAATACTAATATATTAGTTTGCTGTCTATTCCCTTTTTGTCAATGTGCCTGTTTCAATATCGCTTCTTCAAAGAAGCATTTGACAAACTTTGCTGATCTACCGTGGGTCCTTTATTCTCTCAATCAGTATGTCTAAACGTAACATTTGGCAGCAATACACAATGCATTGTTACCGTTACCATCAATTTATGTAGCTCAAGAAAGGCACCATTTATTGTTTTCTGTCTGTACATGAACAGCTTATCTGAGGACCTCTCAATCGAAGCATTCATTTATGTCTATTATCCATTGCAGAGATCCAAAACACGAGCATTACACTAAAAGCTATTCAATATATACGAATTGGCAAATTCCCCAGGCATAGTTGATTTTGTTTATTGGTCCTAGTTATATCAGACATTTTAGATCAAATTTAGAGCTAAATTGGGGAAAACACATATTTGTTCCAACCGTATCATCGACTTTTGGTTCAGAACGCACTGCTTTGAAATGGTGTCACCACTAAAATTCCATTTATATTAAAGTTCTCACAACAGAGATAAGGGATCCTATGAAAAATAAATGGGAAAGCGCATTAAAACCTTGAAAAAGATATTTCATGTAAAAAGATATTAGAATTTGTTTGAACCTAAGGCCCACTATCTAAGTCATAAATCAGAATAGCCAACAAAAAAAAAGAATGCTGAGCTCCAATACATCATAAGAAGTCAGGCGGCATGGCTTTCCGCTAACAAAGCCCTGTTAATTAAATGCTAAACAAAGCCTGGATATGATATTGAATTAGGATTCATTTTACATAAGCAATTACTTGGTAATTTAATAAGTTACTTTAGGGGGTATCTGATTGTCTGACTGATGATGTTTATTATTGTCTATCAAACAAGGCAGGCTGAGGTAAGCCCCACAGGATGGCTTGGAATTTGTTTGATTGCATGCATTGTACTACAACAACTGAGTAATAGCAACATTGAAGTTGAAGAGATGTGAGCATAAAACCGAGACCCAGTGATCTGCTTTAACTGATAGTAAGTCCAGTTAATAGCTATGAAAGGTTAGTAAGTATCAAACATTGAATAACTTGATTGATAGTGTAAATGTTTCTATTGGGAGATTGCAGTTTTGTCTGCATTCCAAACTCCTGCAAAAGAGGAGTGGAACCTGGGTTTACTTTGAGCATAAGAAAAGCATTTATTTGGGTTGAACACACTGAGCTGTGATTGTAAATCTGCCAAAAAAAGTATTGCAGAGCTACAATACCTTAGTTTATTCTTGGTAGTTATATTGCTTTCACTGGGACATGAAGAAAAGGGGATGACAAAAAACATGAATACTTTCCTAACTGAAAAAAAAAAAAAAAAATCAGAGACGTGTGTGTGTGTGTGTGTGTGTTGGCGGGCGGGGTGGGGTTGGGGGGTGGATGGGGGAATGCAGTTTAGTCTAAGGTATCGTGTGTGATACAAAATAATCTAAATTGGACTTTGTTGTGCGTCTCTGTCACACAGACACAGTCCTTATATAATGCAAAAATAAAATCTACATCTTGAGTCAATAATAATACATTTGGGTGGACTTAGGTTTGTGAGTGCTAATTGTAATACGTGTAAAAAAAAAATCTAACATTTTTGCAGCTATGTGACTTAATGTGTCAAGATTACTAGAGGTAGAACTGGGACACTTTTCTCAAGGAGAGCAATATCTACATGCTCCACTTTGAGTTCTAATCAGAGCATGAAGAGAAGGAAGAGGAACTCATTAAATGATTATATGTGAGTTGTTTGGCAACACTGAATTATTCATGCTGAATTGATTGCTATGTATGAAGGATTTATTGGTGGGTGGGATGAAGGGGGTTACATTGAGGGAGGAGCTACTTGCTGTTAGGCTCCAGCTTCTAGAGCCAAAAGTTTATGTACTCACTAATGAACTCCCCACTCACTAAAATATGGATTTTGTATTGTATTTATCGGTTCGGTTTAGTTTTGTATTTCAAAAACAATTCCAGAGTACCTTAACCAAGCAACTTACCCTCCATCATCCACCACATATACCCATTCTAAGAAAGACTAGACAATGCCAAAACGAATCCCATATTCCTCTTACTCCCCAACGCAGAGCCATTATTTGCGTATCCTAGCAACAACATTTGATAGCTCAATCACATCCCTTACAAGAAAATGATTAGTGGTGAAACTATCACCCCTCTACGTGGCGGGTTTCATATCCATCATTAAGACCAAACAGAGTTCAAACAGTCCCTGTAACACTTCTGAGGGTTTCATCTGTAATTGTTGGCATCGGTATGTAAATTAGTCACTCTGTGTGCGTACAACTCTATCTCACAAAATCTGAAATAATCTAGCAAATAATAACTTTTATGAATAATCTTTGGGCCACGAGCCTGATTCAACACTATCCCTGTATGCAAATAATAGGGCTCCAGTACTCAAGACCTCTATTTGTCATCAAGTGCAGCAGGGAAGAAGGGAAAGGAGCCGTCCACCTGTCAGGGGTCATCAAACGGCTGGCAATTAAAGCGAGGTTGCAAGGGCGACCGTTATCTTTATATCACCACACCTGCTGGCTGTGCTCGAGCAGCGACATTGAAGAGGCCTGTCGGTGGGCCGCATAGAGACAGTGTCTCCTGGCCTCATCCATTAGTCTGTCAGCGGGGGGCTATGTACACAGCTGACATTTAATGGAAAGTCAGACAGTGCCAATGCCCATAGACAAGGTAGGCCATTAGCCCAAGACCCTATACAAGGAGGGACGCTCATGGAAGTAACAGCAGGCCATGGACAGCTGTGGCTCCACACATCTATATTAAAGAAGGGATGGAGAGTTGTCGAGCAGCAGTGGATGAATTAGATGCATTGCTGTGCTGGACAGCCCCTGAGAAACCAGCCCACTGTAAGGCCTGGTTTATTGTTTCTACAGTCACTAAACATACTAAATGAGGAGCACATTAAAAGTACTCTAAGCTGGTTTCTCTATGCTACAAATATGTGTGCCGGGGACCTGTTTGTCTATGGCGACGATACATTTTTTGCCAATTATCTGATTAAGATGATTATGTTTGCAAGGAGTGCTTACTTTTTTCGCATAGCAACCTTTTCCCTTGCAGTTAAAAGTGGCCTCACGGTAAACTTCCGTTTAGATGTGAGTTCTACAATTACTACTGAAGTTGTTTCTACCCAATGTAAACAGGAAGGTGCCGCTCGTGTCAGGACCCACGTAAATAGCGGCCCATACAAGCTTCCGTCGAGGCTGCCATTAGCAAGATCCAGCCTAGTCTGCTGTTCAAATGCTACTTGAGGCATCTGCCTCTCCTGATATTTGCTTCGATTAGGGAGTCCCGGAAATTTCAATTGTTGACTATACTAGCGACAGCGCTTGTGAAAAGTGTCGGAATCTAGTATCAACTAAGTCATTCTGTCTCAGAGAAATTCATTGCAGCATTTAAAGTGTCACTCTTGCTCCTACTTATTCTATTTTTAATCAGATTGATGGATGGATGGATGGATGGATGGATGGACGGACGGATGGATGGATGGATGGATGGATGGATGGATAGAGAGAGAGAGAGAGAGACAGAGACAGAGACAGAGAGAGAGAGATCATGATAATGTTACATCACACAGTCTTCACATACCTCACAGTTATTTGCCTGAAACCACCTTGTGCTGAATGTTCATGATTGCCTCTACAGCAGGCTATGCTGGCGACTACTGTATTAGAGCACCCTTCCATGGTGGTTCCACCCGGGCAGTGTTTGACATTGGTGAAATGCCCCCCACTCGGTTGTATACCCTAAACAGGGAGAGCCAGAGACATTGGATAATCTTCACAAGGATGTGGCTATTTACAGTGAAAGTGTCAGTCAGTGGCGAACCTTCTTCTCATTGCCTGGAGTGTGAATGATGAGTTTTGATGGACAGCAGTGCCTGGAATAGAAATTCAGCCCAGTGGCAGTGGAAACTTGTACCACAAGGGAAATCCAAAGGGGGATATGAACCAATGAGAAACACCAGGTTGCTCTGACTATGCAGTGATGGATAATACATTTGCTCGTTTGCAGCCATGGCGTGCTAATATATCTGCGTGGGGGTCTAGTGCTCTTCGCACCACCACATTGTCGGCTGTGAAGACACCAAAGGTGCTTTAGTGACCCAGACCAACAGCAGCAGGGGAAGGTGTCCGCGCTTTAAACAGTCCCATGGTGAGAGTACATGCCGTGTGCAAATCCATGGAGAGCACACTGTTTTCTGGGAGTGGGGTTTCAGGCTAATCTTGAATGGACAGGATTACTCTCGCATGCCTGATCAAAGGAACTCCTCTCAAGTCCCTTCACTATACACTCATAAAACGGGGATTGGTTTCAGCTGCTTAGGGGGTAACGTAAATGTTTAACTATTTCAATTTTTCACCCACAGACAAGCCTAGCATTAACAAAGAAATCGAAGAGAATTTTCTGTTCAGTCAGTCATAGCTGGGGGCACTGCTTTTTTATTCCCCTCCTTGAGGTTCATGGAATACAGGTAGAGTTGGCTGGAGAGATTATAACAGAAAATCAACAATTTTTTATTTATTTAGTTTTTTAAATGTGGTTTTCTGGCCCCTGTTGTGTGTCCTATTTCAAAGCCCAGTGTGACCTCGTAATGTACCTAAGATTTCCTGGATGAAGGGTTTCAGAGACACTTTAGTAACCATGGAAATGACTGCATTATGGATCATTTGAAAACAGAGTCCTTGTTCTCTGGAGTAGACCCATTTGCATTGGCCTAGGTTTCAAAGAGAATGCCATTATTAAATGAAATAGCTTGCATGACGGCTTCAGGAGTTGTGCTATCAACTGTGAATGGGTTTTCTAGATGAAGAACACCAACATAAATTCACATGTAGACACATACACCAAGGCTAGCTGGGACTGATATACATGTGTACATACTGTACAGTTCATACATACTGCAATGAATTTACACTCAGCCTGTGGTCAAGGTTGTTTGAACAGTGTTCAATGGCAGCTGCCACCACTAAAGTGGCTGTGGCCAGCATTAACCTTGACATAACAATGAGGAGAGAGGTGCCTGCAGGATCCCTCTACCAACACCATGGAATTTCACCCAGCAGTGTCAACAGTACACAACACCAGCACCCCCACTTGGAAGATAAAGCTACATATATGTCATCCCAGCATTGCTAGTATACTGTAGCACAGTATGGTGGCACATTTTGGCATCCTCAGGGATGTTGCTAAGTCTAAGCTGTTGTTCCAATGTGGGGGAAGGTTCAGAGTGAAAGCCAGGCCACCAAAGAGATAGCATGTGCCTTTCTGAGACACTGAAGACCAGTGTAACATAATAGAGATTTATTCTCGTTCCTGTATGCGCTCATGTCTTTTCAATACTGGGAGGTAACACATATGTTCACCCTTGACCAATGGAAGGATATATTTAGTTTAGACCGATACACTCGTTCATCATCTTGTCAACAAATCAGAACTTACTATGTTGTTAGACTGAACTGACTGTAGTGATTTCTCAGTGTACAGACTTGCTCTCTGAACTCATCAAGAAAATTGTATTTGATCATTGTCTTTATCCTTCCCTTTGTTTAAACGGTTATTTTCAGTGAAGGGGTGACATGACATGAAAACTGTGATAGCAACAATAGAAGATGCACACGATACACAAGCTCACCTTACTCAAAATAAATCTGAAATGTTGGCTTCATTACGACCAGCAGACCAGGGCTGCAATATGACAACATCCAACTTATTTTTTGGCAAGCAGACTTGGCATATTGCGGTCAACATCCAAATATCTTTATGAACACCGCTAAGAGCTAACTTCATCTACATTCTGCTTACATAGATGTGTAATACATGGCTTTATATGCCAAACTATTTAAATGGTCTCCACACATTTTTCCCATATTTGAATTTCCATAACTAAAAACAGGGAAAGGCAAACAGGGTATCTTGAAAATATACTGTTTTTTTGTGTTCTAGATATCAAGGGACGTATCCACTGGTATTTGTAGTGTGGTAAAGCATACTTGTGCAGGATCAACTTCCTGTTAAACAAGTTTAAAAAAAGTCTGAACAACTTTTATGGATTGTGCTTAATGTCAACATATAATTGTTCTTATTGTTGGACGGTTAGCCTTGTGCTTGTCTGAGTAGCTAACCCTATTAAATACACTTAAGTTATTTACCTGTTTTTCCAACTCCATTTGAGATGTATGTTCACTCCAAGAGTGTAATGCGCTTTTGAACCATTTACCCCCTATTCCTTGCAACATAATTAGACAATGTCTGGCTCTTTCTTTACTTCTATTCCTCTGATAGAGCTTTGGCAAATTTTATCAATAAAAATAAGATACTTCGACTTCAGCGAACGTCTTCAGTGAACATCTTATTAATTATAAAAAATGGTTTACCATATCCAGAAAACAAGGAAAATGTGTCAGAGGTAATGAACTTGTTGGATGAAAGATTTCCAACAGCTTGTCAATAGACTATTTTGTTTAAAAGGAATTAAAACAGAGCAACGAACAAAAGCTATGCTTATTCAAAATCTATGTCTGGAAACAATAATAATTTGCACTTTGCAAATTAACCCTCTAATGAGGTTGAAGTCAAAGTACGAGTTTCTCAACCAGAAAACCCATACACTACTCTGCCTCAAAAACAACAACCTACACGTGTCTCTATGAAACTAATATATGACAGTCTGTCAGTAGGCTGTCGTAAATTAGGCTGATAACTGCATGTTTGTTTTGTTTTGTTTTGAACGCTAGCAGTAAAAAATAGCCACGTGCAAATTCTTCCATAATGTAGCAAACAATAGGTTCATTCTATAAAGACGAGAGCTACTTAAAAAGTAGAGCATGAGCATCAGGAAGTAAATGACACACAACATGGGATGTTTGTACAGCATTTTCACAGTAAAAGAAAATGACGCTGGAGAAAGAGACTTGTGGTCAGTTGGTGGGTTTTTATAGCCCTTTGAAAGATAACTCGGGAAGCTGACTAAGAAGGATTGGAACTAGACCTGCAATCATGTGATTTCTGCCTCTCTCTCTCTCTCATACATGCAAGTACACACACATACACACACACTCACACACACACACACACACACACTCACACACACACACACACAGACAGACAGACATTCACACAAAGCTGGGCAATAGAACCTAGATGGCCTTTTCAAGCATGGCCAATTGAAATAATGGACATTTCGATTAAGCAAACAATGATTGCTTTGTGCGAGCAAATTGCTGTCATGATGTCACGTGTGAGAGTGAATACAGTGTGTGCGGAGAATAAGAAATGTTCAAGCTGTTCATCTGTATTTTTCAAACCTTCTCCTCCTCCTCACTCCTTGTATCAATCCCTGATCTAGGGTTTGTAAGAGCTGCACAATTCCCTCTCTAACTGCTCACAGCAGGTCCTCCCTTAGGCTGTTATGCTCTCACACACACACACAGCCAATAAATGATGGCCACTGCTCCCTCAATTCAAGTCTGGCTATTCCTCCTTTTGCATCCTGTATAAATTTTGTTTCCTATACACTTGCTGAGTCATTCCTCGCTGCAGGGCCAAGCCTTTGAACAAAGTCTGTTGTACATCTAGAGAATGTCTAAGAAGTGGATGTGGTCTTCACGGTGCATAAAATGCTGGACGCAGCGTTTTCCTCAGCAGACATGTTATCTGTGTAGATCACCTGTATGTAGCCGTTTGAAACTAAACATTTCAAAATGTTAGCCATTGCATGTTGATTGTATGCATGAAGTTTCGATTTTTTTATTTGTGCTAATGTAATAGCAGGTTTCTAAAGTTTGACAGAGTTGTGTGGGCTGCGTAAATCTAATTGCAGCTTGTGAAGTCAGGGTAATACAAGATTAGAGGGGCAAAACTTAGCTCAGTATGTGATTAATGGGACTGAACGCAGACAACAGACCACATGCAGGGGGCTAGAGTTGGTGCTGAAAGCCAGGGCAGACATGGTTGCCACTAGGCGTGATCTCTGAAGGGCCTTGACTCACCTCGCTGCCCGCACCAGCGGCTTCCAGCAGCGTGGGCGACCGGCGGTCTGCCTCTATCTTTATACTGTATTTGTTTGTAAGTGTGCTGTGTGTGTGTGTGTGGCCGTGTGCAGAGTGCAGACGATGATCAAAGGTTGACCTCTCACCCTAGAAGGTCTCGGTAGGCCTGCTTGCGGTTGACTAGGGGGCCGGAGGATTAATGAGAGTACAGCTCACAGCTCTTACTGAGGGCCCCAGGGAGTACATACACTAATTACATATACAGGAAAGAGAAAACAGCAAAGTGCCCTTGTCTGAGTGGGTTTATATCCAGGGAGGCTGTGAGTGCTATTGCTACTGCGTTTGCGCTTTAAAAGTGTTTGCCGAGGCTTTACGTGGGCGGGGAATGTGTGGCTGTGCTGGATGCTTGTGTGCATTCGGCTATGTGTTTCTTTCTTGGTGCTTGTCTTCTATTGTGTATTTCAGTATGTGTCTTAGAAGGAGCACTGGTTATTGAAAGGAGATGCGTTCATTACAGAACTCATCAAATCACTCATGATAAGTGTCTAAATATGTCCTCTGAAATAGGGAGCAGGACAACAGCCTAACATTAGGATTGGAGAAGAACTTAAACCAGTATAGCTACATTTTCCTTGTTCTTTAGAATAAGAATGATTGTATTTGCCTCTGCCAATGTGAGAAATTGCTTTTGATATCCCTATAGCCAGGGATCGGGGCCAGTTGCCAATTTCATTTGTTGGTCTTCGTGGTATGTGGAGCGTTGTGGCTGGTCTGCAGCCAGGCCAACCCTCTCCTCCCTTGGTGGGCAACGTTTCATGGTGGATTTCAGCATGCATCTTCTTTTCAGTCTCCCTTCAATATAACGTAGTGTGACCCTCCACCGCTTTCATGTTGAAATATGTTTCTCTTTCTTCTACTGCTCTTGTGGGTATGCCTCTCCATTCCTCCCTTTATTTGTCCATTACCCCCTTTCCATTATTTCTTGCTCACCCTTTTCCAATTTTTTTGTGGGCCCCCCTCTCCGTTTCAATCTGTTTCCAAATAGTGTTTAGTTTCAGTGTTCTTTCCTTTACTGATTCTTTATTCTCCTACCTTTCCCTCTTCTCTGCCTGGCAGCTTCTCTCTCTCCCTTTTTCTTGGTCTCTCTCTCGCGGGCGCGTGCTCTCTCTCGCTTGCGCGCTCCTCCCCCCTTCCTCCTCTCACTCTCTCTGTGTGTATGTGTATGGTTGTGTGTGTGTGTGTGTGTGGTTGTGTGTGTGTGGCCCACTGGTCAGTGGTCTGTGGTTTGATTGAAGTGTAAGACGGCGGTCTCTACTCTGTCCACATGTTTTCTTCAGCTCCCCTGTGTGTGACCGACACAGTCTGTTGAGCAGCAGTGCACCTCTCACCACACCGAGCCGCACTTATAGGACAGGAAAGGCCAGGCTGCATCAATGACAGGGCACACCGACCCCATTTCCTCTCCATGGATTTCTCTGCAAGAAACTCTGTAATCTTTTTTTCTGTACTTTTGTCATATCCTTTTTTTACAGATGAAGAAACCTAACCTATACTAAGCATAAAGTGATCACGTCGTCTTTGTTTCTGTTTAGTTAGATGGCAATATCTCAATCTCAATAGTGAATACTATGAGCACATTCTGTCCTACAGGGACCGCCCTCCTTCACTCTTTGTCCCCCTATAGATTATCTGCATCTCTTTTATTCTGTATGCGCCATACAGTCCTCTGTATAATCAGCATGGGTCACAAGGAACAGATGCATGGGCTCAACGCATTATATACACAAACATACGTGCACACGGAGACAGCCTGCTGTGATGTCAGCCATGGAAGGTGACAGAGGGTTTAGTTGAGAGTGCCTTTACAGGCCCTGGATATTTGTCATGGCTGTGTTACCTTGCAGACAGTTTTGAGAACCAGACTTGAAGTCAGTCATCGCTTGACAACTGCAAAGGTCACTAGTGCTAGTGGTTTGGCGATCTTAGTTGATACTGTTCAAAGCCACAATTGATCAGTGGGCGTGACACTCACTCGTCTCAGAGGCTAAATAAAGGTGGTGCAGTGACATGTCTATGAAAAGGAAGTGTCAGTCTATCTTTCCTGGGGCTCCTCTTCGGCTTTGTACGTGTTGTTATTGTTCTGAAGAGGCCTTGTACCCATACCCGGCTTGATCAATTACCAACTCCTGAGAGAGAAACGGGGCATTTATCACAGAAAGGAGTCTATGTCCTTGGCCCAGATCACCCCATCATCGCACCCTGTTCACTTGGCCCTTACAATGCTAGGTCAGTGGGCATGAATCAGCTCACTGATAAGTGTGTGTGTGTGTGTGTTTGTGTTTTTTTTCTGTGTCTGTGTATGCATCAGAGCAGCCAAGTGGGAGATATACTTCAGCAGAAAGCAGACAGGCATTGGCTCAATGCTTGAAATGTTTCCTTCATAGCAGGCAGATTTCACAGCAGATTAGTGACACTCTCCGATGGGTTTTCAGCTTATTGGCTGTAGCCTGTCAAGAATAAGGATGCCAGATGCCAAGCTTTAATTGTGGCCTTTCTTTCAGGGAGATTTGTCTGATGTAAATGACGGTGCTTAACCTCACCAGCACTCATCTGAATTTGATTGGTCTAAGTGGCTTGTACTGGAGGAAGGACTAAGCCAAGGAATGCCCTGGCTTTAAGCCATGATGGAGATGATGGTCATTTCTCATCAGTGGAAAACAAACTTAGGAGCTTTCTCTATCCCTGTCTGGCCCCTGCAGAGTGCGGCCCACTGATAAGCGCTTATGTCCTTGTCACCAGGACGGATGTGCCTCTGTCATCCAGTAGGCAGCCCTGTTCTTCATCCTTCCTCATGTTTTCTCTTCTGTCCGCTTACCTGGCACATTCTCTATCTAGCGTCCCGGAACCTTCCCCCCCTTCCCAGGCGTGCTCCTCCCCGGGGCCTGATGATCATTTGCAGAGGTGGTCATAGGGGCACATCTAATAACTGACTCTCTAAAGTGATGCCATTTCTCACACACCCCATTGAAATACAGAGCTGTGATAGGGCGGGAATCTGTCTTAAAAGTCTTTCAGCTTTTTTTGTTGCTTCACATGCATTATGACATCACAAAAAAAGTAGTTTTACCTCTTCACCCCTATTTTGTTCTGTATGATTCAGCAGATGCACGTTTAATATGCACAATCATGCATGCCCAATCACACACACACCCCAACCCCACACACAAACACACACTACCAAGCCATTTTCCACCAACTGCACAATGGGGGCCTGGCTGGGTCCCTTGTGGCATAGCACCTCTGGTATTCATTAGCGCTGTGCAGTGGTGTGTCGACAGTTCTTATTTAGTAATTAGCGGCTCAGGATGATCACGCACCGCAGACGGGAAACGACAATGCTGATGCTCATCACCTCTGCTCACCGTCCTTTCTCTCCTCCTTGAGACTTTCATTTGCTCGGTATTACAAGGAGCTTTTTTCAAAAGGCTGTGTCACGCCATCCTCAAATTCCTTGAATTATGAGCTTTAGTACCGCTAAAGAATGCAAATCAATTTTTTTCAACTTTTATAAAAGCAAACAGTTTTTTTTTGTTTTTTTTACTGACAGTTATGATAAGAGACAAGAAAAGTAAAAGTGCAGCAGAATTCTTGCAGCAAGGTCATGGTGCTTGGCCGGTGGGAATAGAGATAAAAATGTCAAAGCCACAGTAAATAACACAACACATAATAAACTACCGCCAAGTCTGGTTAAATTGTACTGTAAAGGGGTCATTTTCTTTCTGAGCTTCAGAGATTTTAATCTTTCTGGGTAAATCTTCCACCTTCTCTTCCCTGTTCTTATGGCTTGTCTCTGGGGATGTTACCTTAGAAAGACCATGCCCCGTGGTCCTACCACAGTGAAACAATCTAAAGAAAGTCAGTAAACGAGGAGGCCTGATGAATACCTTTTATTGTTTTTGTTTTAGGGTTTTACAACTGGAAGTTAGAGATATAGAAATGGCCAAACTCCATATTTATCATTTGAAGTTAAAAGGGGAAGATGATGACTGAATTTAAAGCATAGCTGTGGGTTATTCTTTTGTATAGTTAAAAAGTTATAGTCATACAGTATGTTGTAGTTGAAGCCTGTTTAATCGGTGTATCCGTTTTTTACCAAGTTATATCAAAGTTATATAAATATAAATTAAAGTTATATAAATATAAATATAAATTATATAAATAATTTGTTGGATTTTGTTTATTTAAACAGAGATAAAAAAGCACCTGTTTGTTCACCCCACAGACAGAAGCAGTCAAGCAGTGAAAACAGCTGTACTAGAAGGGTTAAGTTACAACTCATACACTCATAAACTAAATATGAACTAAATATATCTGGTAGACCGGATTCCCTGCAGCTCATCAGCTATGCAAATGAATGCACATATTAAGTTTTGCCTGACAGAAGACCAGCAGCACCTAGACTTCCATCAGTCATTTTATATTGGATTACCTACAGAACAATGGGATCGGAAGTGCTAATACACACATGTGATTGCCGTTGACCCATGGGCATGCAGTGGCGCAGCAGTCACAGTCACAAAAGAGAGCGGCCCACTGCACCGCTACACACCTCTACACAGCCAAATGGACGAAATGTCAAAGATTATGCACTCCCCATTAATCCTTGAAGACGCTGATAAATATTCAAGGAACCTGCAAGGTGCTCATGGCACTGTTCAAGTGTATCAAGTGTGCACAGCACACAGTGGTTGTTTAAATGATATATTTATTCCTCCCCTGTCTTTTCTTTATTCTCTTTCTCCAGATCTCCCTCCATCTCCCCCTCCGCCTCCCTCTCTCTCCCCCGCTCCACCTCTGACCCATCCCATGTCTCTGGCCCTTGCTGAGTGGGCGCCGACTGTCTGTGATCGTCCCAGTACTCAACCGGGGGCCGGGCCCTGATGCATCACCCGCTTCCAGGCATGCAGAGGAGAGCTATCCATCTCCTCCCAGCGCTCGCCCAGGATCAGTGGTGTTCTCCCACTTTCATCTCCTTACTGCAGCGATCTGCCACCTGGCCTCTGCAGAGCCCCTTCATCTGAGCCTGTGAGCCTACACTCCTCCCTTTCTCGCTCTCTCCCTCTTCCTCTACTCAGTTGTTCCTTCAGTCTGGTTCGTTCCGTCTAAAACAGCTACCACCAGGAGAGAACATACTTTCATTTTCATAACACTGGTTATGAAAGAGAAAGAGGTGATGCTAAGTTGAATTGTCGAGAGAAGATATTGTCCCGGTGGAACATGGTTAATTTCTTCGATTTTGGTGAATTGCACATCTGTGAATGTCATTGTGAATTACTCCCATCATCGGCCACCAAATGTGTGAGCGTCATTTTCCAGACTACTTGCTAGTTATGTTTTCAACACAACGTTTTCCCAGTGCATCTATAAGGACTGTGCCAAACCAGGAAGCCTGTTCCCTGGCGACAAATACGGCCCCTGCTGCAGTCCCTAATGTTCCTTGTCGACGTCACATGACGAATCTTAGCCTGGGCCTGGAGGAGGCAATCGTCTTTCACCTCCGCTTGGGAGTTAAAAGTGGTTGCTGCCCCATATATCAATGAGGGTCCATAAAGCTACCTCTTAAATAGCTCAGGTGGGAAACTTATGATAAAGAGCTGACGCGTCAAAAAGAAAAAGATCCATGTTCATTTAAAGTTTGTTGAAAATATACGAAAAGCATGTTCTCTCTCTCTCTCGCTCTCTCTCTCTCTCTCTCTCTCTCTCTCTCTCTCTCTACAATTAACACTACCGATACCACTTCCCAAAGAAAAGGGAGATTTACCTTGCATCAGTTGGATTTGTAAAACATACATTGTTATTTATATTTTGCTAGACTTTGTAATTTATTATACAGATACAAACATAACAGCCTAAATTCTTAATTGATTTTCTTTTTTTTGTACTTTATCCTTCTCTTTGCATCACCATGGTGTTCTCTCAATGTTTGAGTGGTAAACAGGTCTGTTTGCCAATAGAGCAGAAACAGTGGGGCTGGAAATCTTATTTTGATCCCTGGCCGTCTAGGAGTAGTTGTCCGTCTGGAGACAAAGGAGAGTCCAGGAAGGGGAGCCCTGCCAGGGGCAGGTGCCAAGTCAATAGAAATACCCGACTATGGTCCACTTGCCGAAATCCCATCACTCCATTTTGGCAGACTGCTTCAGCCAGCAGCTTGAGTTCTGGACTGCCAGATAGTCAGAGTTGACTTCCTTTTTAAATTATAACATCTTCCTTATTTTAGCCTTCTCTCTTTTTGAGCAGTACCCATAAAAACCCTGGTGCTGGGGAGGTGTCAATATTTGCTGGTATACATACTGTATATACATATAGCTGGTTACACTCTGTACGATGTGTTAATAAATGTTTATATGCATGAGTAATATGGACTAAAATAATATGTAAATAATAATATAATATATGTTTGTGTGTGTGTGTGTGTATATATATATATATATATATATATATAATATGTTAAAATATTATTGTTCCCAAAAGCTTAGTATTTGCATCTTTATAGTAAAGTGTGTAGTGTTTGATGAGAGGGCTGCTTCAGGTATTAACTGGAGACACATGGCGTTCATTAAGACATTAGCAGGGATTTCATAGTGGGCTAAGCCTCGCTAATGGGTTAGCCTAACTTCTCTCAGGAGAACTGGAGCAGCTGCTAGGAATAAAAGAGGTGGCAGTCAACTGCATTTAAACGCCATCTTAGCCACCAATTTAAGTGAAGAAGAGATCAGAGTTTTCACTGTATTCAGTTGCATCTCTTGTGTGTGTGTGTGTGTGTGTGTGTGTGTGTGTGTGTGTGTGTGTGTGTGCGCGTAATTGTGAGTGTGTGCTGTAAAGAGCTGGATGCAATTAGCGTTGTCCTTAGGGACACAGGTTCCGTGTGTCGGTGATGAGAAGGACACTTCTCTTTCTGAAATGTTTACACACACAACTCTTCAGCGCTCTGAGATCAGTTGCCCTTTTTAAGCATCCTGGGTAAACAGAGAGAGAGAGAAATGCAAATAGAAAAGGTAGATTGAGATGATACTGTATTTGGTTCTATTTTATTCCATTGGTGTCCTCCCTCTGTCCTTTATTCTGTCCTTCTCATCAAAATCATTGACAACAGTTAAGATGATGAAACCAGTCTTCATCACGTATTATGGTCTATATCCATTCAATTCTGTGCCCTTTTATTGCTGGCAGGGGTGTTGTAGACAGTGAACAGGGATGACAGCCTCTCCAGAGTGGAGATGCTTTAAGAGCATACATGTCCATTGCAATTGGTTGTTTTTTGAAGAGGTAGCAAGGTAGCTGCTTCAATGATGCCATGGAAATTGCTGATGTGCACTTCAAAAGAGCGAGGTTTCAACGCATACCAATATGCTGTCCATTGTCATTTCTAAACCCCAGATTTGTTTCTGGTTATAAACCCTTGTACAGAAGGTTCTAGTTGACTCACTGTACCGTGATATAATAGCAACACATTCACCATTCGTGGTTTGACTTACAATAAACGTTTTGTTGTTGTTGCTTTTGTCAAGTTATTACATTTATGTTACACAACCACATAATTAAAAAAACTTATTTCGTTCTTTTCAGTTTCTGACAAATAGTTCACTGCACAAAATGAGTAGTACATTTCATACGGTATAATCCATTTCACAAGATGTAGTAGGGAAAAACGTGAAATTTGTTTGTATAGCTTTTTAAATGTAGGTCTTTGTTGTCAAACAAATATGGTGTGTCCCCTTGGTCTGTCCAGGGGACGCGCTGTGGGGATCTCAGTTTGCATAAAGGGAAAATCATGCTTAATTCCACATGTGAAACAGTGACCTGCCAATCAACTGTATAAATGTAATATTCGAGGCAGATGGGGCCGCTACATTTTTGACACCTAATGCTAAACTGCCAGCTAACTGTCTTGGCTATCTATGTCCTCCCCTGGTTCATTTTGATAGGCAGCAGCTAAGCTCTGTGGGAGTATTGTGTCCTTACTCGCCTCTCTCGACCTCTCTCACTCAATCGCAAAAGTGTGTCAAGCGATTTCCTACGACTTTGATAACACTCTTTTAAAAGGCGATGGGTGGTCCACTGCAACCGGCCAAACTCTACTGGCAAGACCAAGCGAGGACCAAATAAGAGCTTGGCTTTCCTGGGTCTTAAATTAGCCACTGGAGTAAGTGTGCCTAAGTGGTCACTGTAGTTTCCACGGTTGATATCACTACGCTCCTCCCCCGTAAGGCAAGGCTGATGCTGAAGCGTGAGCACACACTGTGGGAGACTGATTGTAGTGGTACCCAAGTGTCTTTCACCCTATACCGTACGTACGTCTATTTAAAGCTTCTCCTCTGGATCACCTCCCCTACCCCCCTCTAGCACAGTGTAACAGTCTGTGCCCGCTGTTCAACAATAGGGCCGATAAGGAAATGTGGGCGATAACACAAACTGAGGGCTTTATCGGTCAAATTAGTGTATTAATGACTTCAAGGTCGGATTCTATAATACACGTACACACTCACTGTGTGTATAGGATGAGCACACTCTAAAATTTGCCACACCATCTACAGAGAGCAAACGTCGGGGCCTGCCTTCAGGGTGTGTGTGTGTGTGTGTGTGTGTGTGTGTGTGTGTGGTAGAAACAGGGCTCTTCAGTAAAACTCTCCCCTTTCTTCTTCCTCCCTCTATTTCAATCCACAAAGAGGACTTTGGAGTTGTTCCTTCCATGCCTCCTTTCTCCTGAACGGCTCTCCTCATTTTAGATCTAGTCTCTACCCCGTACCTAAGTTTTAACTGGTACAGTTTGCAATTTACTATCAACAGACATTTCGTTGGGCTCATTAGGGCAGTGTAGCTAAAGAAACGCCTACACACACATACTGTGCTCCCCCTGTCATTTTCATCCATTTTCCAAGTTCTGAATTTCATTTACAGCCCATAGTTGACTGGCATATGTTGTGGATGAAATCGCAGGCAGTATGATGTGAGCAGGTAGGAAATTATGCTGGTGGAGTGCAATGTGCCACAGAAGCCAGGGAGAGAGCAGCAAATATTAACTGGGGAATAAAATGATGGTGACAGCAGAAAATGGCATTGTGCTCCACTGTGCTGCATATGGATTAATTTGTGGAGGGAAGCCAAAGGAACAGGAGAAGAAAAGTCAAGATAAAAATGGCTGGGCTGGCACAGCATGATTCACTTTGTCATATCTATGCAGCATGTGTCTATACTATAGTCCCGTTGCATAAAATATAAATCTTGCTTGCTACTGTTTATATTCAAGGAATCTTACATATTGATTTGTTAACATTATATATTATGTATACCGTATATTTCACAAGATAGAGTACAACTGTGTATGCAACAACACATTCTCGAAGCCATTAAAAGCCATTTGCAATGGTGCATGGACCTGCATTTGTAAGTATTCTGCCAGATATTGTACTGTACTATCATTTTTGTTCCATCCCTTTTTATACATCACATAAAAAGGTTCACTCAATGTTATCATCGCTTTGATATTGAAGGAGTAGCAGCCTTTTCATGTATTGACACTTTCTACCTCGGCCTCAGTAAACTGCAACATTGTATTGATTGACGGAATGTTTT
The DNA here is from genome assembly GCA_036023535.2 of Galaxias brevipinnis. NCBI lineage: Eukaryota > Metazoa > Chordata > Actinopteri > Galaxiiformes > Galaxiidae > Galaxias > Galaxias brevipinnis. Next base: position 5,567 of record JAVQIZ010140897.1, on the reverse strand, counting down.
CAACTCCACCGTGCAACATTATCTTTCAATCTCTTAGTCTAACATTTATTTCAAGCGAATTGTGAAGTGCAAGTAGGGATTTACTGTACATCGTGTAAGAAACATGGATAGGGGAAACACAATGTGGAAAGGGGCTGAACTGTGAGATGTAGATACATCTCAGGTTTGTTGAACACTGAACTGAACACTTGAATTGAAAGAGCAAAATATGTGTGAACCTCACATCAAAGCCACCTACACGTCAGTAAAATAAATCCCACCAGAGCCTTTTTCCCACCGACTGGCTCGTATATAAACTTTTCATCCTCCATAATTTTCTTGTTTTTTTTCTCCATTATCCCTTCATGTTTTAAAGAGATCTAGCGTGTTTCCAGTGAGCACAGGATCATTGTTATGCATCGCTAAGTGTCTTGTTCAATGATCTCCAAAGACAAAAGCTCTGTTGACGCGGGTTTCCTTCCTTCTGATCTTCATAGTGCCTTGGAGAAAAATAAGGTAGGTCTGTGTTTGTGTTAGGGGATGGAGGGGATGCACTTCTGCCATTCCTTACTTCCCTGCCGTCTCTACAGGTGTCATTTGTATGTGTATAAAAAATGGCGAGATGCAACGGCAGCATTCAAAGAAGCTTCTGAACAAACCTAACCGACCTCGTTTGGTGAATGGAACTTGAAAGGCTTTTGAATCTGCCCTTGCTAATTAGGCTAGCGAAAGATCTGAGGCTAGGGGTAATTTGGGTTAAAACAGCAATTTGTGTCAAGCATTAAAGCTGAGTGGCATTTGGGATCCACTACAAAGCAGGGGGCAGAGGTCATTTGAATGAAAGTCCTTTTGACATGCCCTCCACTTACGCATTCACCATGTTACACAGTAGCGATAGGCCAATTAATTGCTGTTGTAAACCCAGTGTGTCTGCAGTGATAACTGATGGGGTTGATCCAAATGGGCAAAGGTTTTAATGGTTAAATGACCAAATGGACTGACAAAATATTTCATGAATTTTGTCTTAAATTCAATTCAATTAACTTATAGCCAATATCCAAGTGGTGCAGAAGTTGTAGAGCTCAGGCCTTGACCAGCACACATTTTTAGTTGGTACATCATTTCTATAAACAACAGCTGTGTAATTTCCCTAAAATCTATGTAAAATATTAATAATGTAAGGAAAACGAGCTCAAAGTAATCTATCTCAGCATACATAATACAAATGATGACATACAAGGAAATCCAAATCTAACCTAATGTACCGAGTCTGTTTGCCATTTTCACGTCTATTACAGACCGCCACCCTATTCACAGTGACTGAGGTATGCTCAACTCCACCTAAATATAAAACCCAAGGATTTTCAGCTATGTTGCTCAGATGTTAAGTTAGAAACTGAAATCATTGGCTGGTCCAATACTTTCATTTAAAAGTATAGCGTTCCTTTTTGTTTTGCGATAAATTATGCAATTGCGTCAATTTCTTTATTTCCAAAATTGTATCAGGTTCTGTGTATACAATACAAAAGAACAAAATATTACATTGTACTTTGTTGTTCATTTTACCCACATCTCAATAGTTTTCATCAGGCAGACTGATGTAAGCTTTTATGCTGATGTCCTGGTGTCCACTCTGCAAGAACAGGCGTATTCATGGAAGTTAGAATCCCTAGCAAACCAAGGCCAACCGTTCTTGTTCACTTTGGTCTTTGTTTTCTCTTAACATCATGCCGTTATTCATGTCTCATCTGGCCACAGCAGTGCAGGAGGCATTTTGTATTGTATTGCTCACTTTTGAGTATTTGTTTGTTTCGTTTTCCTTGGCATAACATACATGTTCCCTTTGTGAATTTGTTGCGTCTTCTCCCATTCCTTATCATCTCCTTTGGCCCTCTCCAGCCCTTGCAGCTGCAGTCACAACCAGACTTGTTCTGAAGGGACCCCTTCTCAACCACAACATTGGCAACTTAACTAGAGCCCTGTTGCCCTGTGCCCCTCATGTCTGAAGAGGAACTGGCATTCTGCATGTGGGACACTGCTGCAAATACCCTGATTAGGAATAGAAAAGCATACCTCAGTCACTGTGAATAGGGTCGCCTCTTTCAAATGAGGCAGGCAACATCACATGTCCTTCAAACAAGACAGAGCTTATTCAAACCTTTTGGCAGAAGGTGCAACACCCCCCAAAATGTCAGGCTAATGTCTAATCTGCTGAACCCAGTGAGGCAAGACATTCAGGCTTAAAATATATAGCAAAAGAGGTAAACCACTAAAAAGATAAAGTATGTCATTAAAACTCTGGCTCACCTTCAAACTCCGTAGCTTTTAAAAAAAATAATGCCCATCATTCCCTTCCCCCTACACACATGCAGACAAACGCGGACACATAGAGACAGACCCACACACACACATACACATTCATACAAATTGCTTAGTCTCCATCTCTGCTGCTACTCCCTGGACTAGTTGTTGAAACCTGGCCACTAAATGATTACCTGCCATGACAAGGCTGAGAGCTGAGTCTGATTAATTATACAAGTAGCCAAGCCTGATTATAAATAAAAATTACTTCTGAACCATACATGTGTCACTCAAGCGCTGAGTAAGCTCCAAATCATGTGATTGCAGGTGTTTCTGTCATTCTCTTACTAAACAGGAGGGAGGGGGAATACATCATAAATGTAACACACATGTGTAACATGTTCCATCTGAGGGATTGATGTAAATGTATGTTTAGATGTATCACTTAGTCATCATTGAGAAAAAGATCACAGTGAAAAACATGAGTTCACGGTCAAGAAAATTATACACATGCCTTAGGTTTTGATGGCATATATTACTATTGCTGTTTAAAATTTGATTTTGCAATTAGGCTTCTTCTCTGTTGCCTGAAACAGATGAACAGTATGTTTTTTCTCTTCCATGACATCTTCTAACATGACATCTTAAATGTATATCCTACACTCTGCAGTGTCATGTTGCACTTAAAAAATCAACAGTAATCAACTGGTGTATGTACAAACGGTAACGTAAACTGTTACATTTTGAGAAAGTTTGAATAAAGTACTGTAATATACCGTCATTTGTGTGTTTTTCATACCATGCAAAATCAAGATCGCGTACGGTTCTCTTTTGGAACCATTTTATTTGTAGGGAAAACTGCACCATGTTTTGAAATTGTGGAAGTTAGAGTACCATTTTTGTTACTGTAACAAATGGAGCGGTTAAACAAAATAATTATAGTACAGGACGTTTTTACCCCAAAAAACCTGTACTATACAACTTTCACAATCACAGCATGATTTTGTGATTTGGAATTATAGTAAGGTTACTGGGAATGCTTACAGTATTTCTTTGCATTTTATGGTACTGTCTTATTACAATTTATAATGGTATTACACTGTCAAAAAACTGTTAAAGGGATGACAGAGTGGGGTTAACACTAAACATAAGTGTAATATTTTAACTCTACTCTTGCTGCATCCCAATACAACAGCAATCTAGAGAATCATCTCTTTTCTCCCACATCCACAAACCTCTCACTCGTATGTCTCCTATTTAATTATGCTTGTAACAGTCTTTCTTCAGACACGTGATTACGATTTCAGACATCAACGCACCATGTGTGTCTGAGAAAGAGATAGACAGACATAAACATCTACGGAAGTCCACGGAATCACGCAATGCCCACCCATTCTCTTCTCTTACAAGTGGTAAAAGAATTGTTTGTGTCTACCTGTAGCCAGAAGCTTTTGTAGGTCCCTTCAACATTTAGATGAGGGATTGTCCTCCCTCAGGTTCTCACTTAAATCCTTTTCTCCTTCCACACAGCTTTTCTGAATTCCAAAAGATCAATAACCAGGACGTGATCAATAACCAGGACGTGCAAGAATAGATTTGGTAAAGGGTTCACCTTCACTTTTCTTTATACAGCCCAGTTTTAAAATGGCTCGATTCTCCCCCTAAAATTAAATGATGTATGGAGTTCAAGTGGGAAATTGTGTGAAATGGCATTTAAGCTACATAGATCAAAACTATAAAGTAATTTTGCTGACTGATCAAGGCTTAAGTAGATTTTTATCCATCTACGTATATGCCTTACAAACATTGAGCTAGCCACTGAAGGCCACATATACTTTGGTTAACCACTTAGAAAATGTAACTATGCTTAACTAGATATAAAAAATTATTTTCTTTTTGTATTGATCAATTATTGACAGGTTAAACAAGCACTTGTGGGCACTTTCTCCTTAATGGATACCCCAGCATGACAGGAGATGCAAGTAAACACATTGTGGTTTTCGATACTAATAGAATGTTTCTAAGTATGCTGATCAGGCATATGGCACAGTTGCGTTTCCTTAAATATGTGTAGACAACTCCATTGTTGTATAATAGTAGGCATGGTGGCATATTGTAACATGAATTGGTTTATTATTTGATGCACCTCGTTGATGAAGCTCGTAGCCTGGATGATAGCTTTGTTGTTCTGTTTAGTGGGCAGAGGGCTTGCATTGAAATCAAGACTTTGTGTGTAGGTAGATCAACAGCTTAAATATAAATTTAGGAAGATTACTCTTGACAAAATTCTGTAGTTCATGATATTTAGATAACATGTTATTATTATTATTTGACATCATGCTGTACACAACCTTTTGTTACAATAATTAGAAATGCCAGGATCAGACAATTTACTGTATTGTATTTGGTTATATCACTGTAATTATTTATTTACAGTCACTGTATGATACAATGTTATTGATATAAGCTGCTAGTGAAAACATTTAATGTCTATTTGTTTAATTTTTTTTTTCTTCAATCAATCTGAATGGCTCAAAACCTTGGGCATATGGCATGGAGATGCTAAATTGCCAAGTGACCCCATTGTGGGACTTACAGAACAACTGTAATACAGCAACAAATACAAAATATGGTAATTTAATTTGATAATTCTGTCTCAATAAGCAGCTATAACAGCACATTTTCAAGGACAGGGAAATATAGGACCTGTTCCCATGGGTTTTCTGCAACCACTTAGTATGCATGTGCAGTTGCTATGGCGTTGCTATGTAACACTGAAATTGGCCTATTATATCTGTATTGTGATGCATTGCTCTCATATGTGAATGTATCTTTATACTATAGTGATATGGTTGAGGTCTACACATGACAGCAGTATAATTTGCTGTTCAAAGTCAGAGATTGCAATACAATGCTTTGTAAGGCAGATACCCCAGGGGAGGTCACCAGCTGCCCTGTCCATCACCAGGGGGAGAGTTTAATCACTAATAGCCCCTTTGTTCACATGCTTAATCACTTAATTAACCACCATCCATGCAATTCAATTAACGGAGTGTGATTGCCTTCAAAGTGTGTAGCTGAATTGACCCCAGAGGCGAGCTGTGGTCCCCTGACAATCAGCTGGCCTCCCACAGCCACAGTATGAGAGTGGATAGAATTATTATATGATCCAAGCCCTTTGAATTACATGTCAATTCAGTGCAGTGTACAATATAAACCTCAAAGAAATAATAATAAAAAAATCATATGAAATGATTAAATGTGTGTGTGTGTGTGGGTGTGTGTGT
>JAVQIZ010140850.1:0-21859 GCA_036023535.2 Galaxias brevipinnis | reverse complement strand
CAGTGTGCTAGTTATGGCAGAACAACTCCCTCTTTACAACCAGGCAGACTGGCTCCCTAGCTCCCTGTCTCTCTCTCTCTCTCTCTCTCTCTCTCTCTCCTTTTTCGTCTCATTTATTTTCTCCTGGCGACGAGAACATCCTTTCGCTGCTGTTCGCTCCCTTGCTAGGGCCTTTCGCCTCCTCCTCCGTTGTCCAAATTCCTTTGAAGGAGGAATTTCTCATTTGATTACGGAGGCATTATGCTCCTTTGAATAGTGACAGACTGAAGTGGCTCTGGAGAAAGCCGGCGTACACGGCCACTACATTCCTCCCTGCTGTCTAGAGAACCCTCCAGCGCTGATGGTGCCGCAACACTCATTATTGCAACGGCCACAAGGCAACACGTGGAGGGCAGAGGGAATAAAAGGGGAGGGAGAACAACGTATGGCCATAGGTTACTCCAATCAACTGGAGAGGGAACGAGAGGGACAGGTGATAGACTGCCATCTGACAATGAGAAGGATTGATCGTCTAGCACCGGCCAATGAACCCACAGGGGAAAGGCAGAAAAGAAAACACGGTCATTGAATGGATTACGTTTGTGTGCATTAACATAAATCATGGATAACATTCACATCGGTCTTTCCTAAATAGCCCACTTCAGGCTATCAACGGGCAGCAATCAGAGCCCATCAATTACTGTGTCCCATACATCAACCATGTGTTTGTGGGAGGGACGAAACTAAAAGCAGCGCATACGAGTTGGAAGTGCAAGGCAATTTGGTAAGTGTGTGTCAGCCCCACGAGGGAAAAAGACAGGGAAGAAAAATGTGGGTGAGAGAGGTGGAAGGTGGAGGACAGAGGCGAGGACAGACTGTTGAAAGAGGGAGGAAGAAGAAAGAGGGATGAATTTGAATGTGAGAAACGAGAAGAGATATAGAGGGCTGGAAGGAAGGGCAGCAAAACAGAAGGTTTGACGTTAGAAGAGGGGGAGGGGGAGAGGGATGGAGAGGGAGACATGAGGAGAGCAGGCAGGAGAAAGGGATGGAGAGGGAGTTGAAAAGAGACGAGGAAAGGGTCGCCCACGAGGCGGAGAGAGATACGGCCAGAGGAAGGAAGAGGAACAATGGGATGGAAAGGAAGATAAGGAGATAGAATAGAGAGATGGAGGAATGAAAAGGGGGAGACTTTGATCCCAAAGAGCGGGCTAGTTCACTCTCCAACACACACGTGTGCTCCACCGCCAGTCAATTTCACACCTCCTAGCGTCTGTGTGTGTGTGTGTGTGTGTGTGTGTGTGTGCGTGTGTGTTGGAAGCCCTGTGCTCATCAGAGGGCATGTCTTGGGTGTGTAGCAGTGGTGTGTTACAGGGGGAGAGCCAGACGATGAGACAGAACTGTCAAACCATGGCCTGCAATTTCATTCCCCCTCTCTTTCTCTCTCTCTCTCTCTCTCTCTCTCTCTTTCCTCCCCGAGTGTCTTCCCGTCCCACACAGATTCATTCTTTCTCCCTCGTTCAAAGTACTCCCCAGCCCTCCTTGCCCTTTCTCTTCTTCCCTCGTTCTCTCTGAACGTGTGGGTGAGCCTTTGCGTGTGTGGCTGAGAGTAAGAAAGGTGGCCTGGGTGGTGGCTTGGATTCTTTTTGTGTGTGGGGTTTCCGACCGGTGTTCAAATAAAGGGCAGTCTTTCTCCATTTCTCTCGAACACACACACACACACACACACACAAGCAACATTCGGTCCTAATGTTACACTCCACACCAGATTCCCGCAACTTCCTATTAGAAAATAGAGAGTGGTTGTGTTCCTGTTGGGCTGGGCCAGGCTTTACCCTGCTTTAGTGTAGACGGCACTTAGTGATTGTTTTGGTCCCTGAACAGCGGAGCCTGATAGGAAAATGTGCACGACTGCAGCTTTTAATGAAATGCCTTTTATACTATAAGTCAGACTTTCTCCTTGTGGCACTCTCGTTCCCTACTGTGAGCTGTAAGTGTAAGAACGTAAGCCACTACCAGAATCCTCTCCCAACGCTGTGTGTACTTTGTGTGTTTAGGTGTGTCCTGAGGCACTCTCCTAGAGAGATTGGAGCGGTCTGGGTGGGAGGAGAGGGGAAAGACAAACTCCTCAAAGATGAATGTGAGGCTGTTCTGTTCTCCCCTGGAAGCACTTTATTCCCATCAGCCGGAGCCCATGTCTTCTCTCCTCGCTATGGCAAAACACCGAGTGTGTGTGTCGGTGACCGTGTGTGCAACATCTATCTCTCTCCCAGTGATGCCAGCAGCTCTGCACATAACAGCGAGGTAAACATCCCTGCGGGCATGCTCCGATATTAGAGTCACAGCAGACGACAGCACGCACCACCCTTTGCACGGCAGCGACAAGTTCACAAGTTCATGCATTGGAGAATGAATGACAGAATCATTAACATGACCTACACGTCGCTGTTATTGAAGTTAAATGACATTGTCATTTAGAAGGCCATTTTAGCAAGGTAGGGTAGAGTGTAAATGTTTTTGAAAGTAAGCGCAGAAGCAGCAGGCCACTGTAATAGAAAATAAAGTACAAAGGGATTGCGAAACAAAGAAAGACGTGAGGGGAGAAAGACAGAAAACATAGAGGTCAAAGGTAGAGAGATAGAGAGAGGAGGTAAGCGCTCTTGATACATACTTTAAATATTGAGTAAGAAAGAAGAGTGAAGGGAAGGAAAGGGAGACTAGCTTAGGAATGATGATGAGCAGGTAATAAGAAAGCTATGCCCTGATGAAACTCGGCTCCCTCTGGTAAACGGAGCTCACTGGCAAGTCTGGAGTAATATCAAGTGAGAGAGAGAGAGAGAGAGAGAGAGAGAGAGAGAGATAGAGAGAAAGAAAGAGAGAGAGAGAGAGAGAGAGAGATGAGACAAATGGATTGAGAAAGAGGGGGGACAGGCAGGTAGACAGGTGGGCAGACAGACAGAGAAAACCGAAAATGCACGATGGTCAAAGTGTCCTCGTTCTCATCTCCCTCGCTCTTTCCTCCGGGACAGGAGACCACGAAAGCCCGGGTTGGAACCCTAATCACTGGACCAGGCTGCTCCAAGAGCCTCTCCCGCTAGTCTAACACTCACAGGGAAATGGAATGCCTCACAGCATCAGAGCTGTTTAGTCCAAGCACTTTTCTCAGCAAATCACCATTCGTCCGTTTCACCTGCCAAATAGGTTCTTTTCCAGAAGGAACTGCCCCACACCGGACAAATGTAATAGTTTACAATGGCACAATAACATCCCAGTGTTTGTAAGTGATTCACAGCCAGGGTTTAATTGACCGACGAGTGGTGCTCTGCTTGTTCCCTGGGTCTGTGAAATAGTAAATAGCCCATCACTGCTTCACACAGACAGGCAGGCAGGCAGGCAGGCAGGCAGGTAGACAGACAGACAGACAGGCAGGCAAGCAGGCAGGCAGGCAGGCAGGCAGGCAGGCAGGCAGGCAGGCAGGCAGGCAGGAAGGCAGACAGGTGGACAGACCAAGAGAAACAGACGCAGATCAATCATGGTCTCTGTTAGGGACGCGCCCAGGCATGTGAACTGACACCACTTCTGGATCGGAAACTAAATTAAACTCTCTGGTCCTGGTTGGCTAGTTGCTTCAGTCAAGTGGAGATACAGAATATTTGCATGAAATGTTCTTTTTTTCTCGGATTTCTTTAGCGGATGCTCTTGACTGCGTCCGAGTCGTGTCTATAAATCATTTAGCTTTGGGTAATTGCTTCTGGGTGTGTGTGCGTGAGAAAGATTATTTGATCCCCCTGGTCCGTTTCACGTCGCATCTCGAGAACTCTCGACTCATTTGGTCATACTTATTTTCTCTTCTTGTACTGCGTGTGTGTGTTATAATGATTCAACTTTGTATATGTGTGTGCCTTTTTATTGAGAGCGTCTGTATGGGAACAAGAGAGGAAAAGAAAAAGGTAAGTGTGTGTGTGTGTGTGTGTGTGTGTGTGTGTGTGTGTGTGTGTGTGTGTGTGTGGATTTTGTGTCTGGCTGCGAAGAAGGGAGTTAGCACAGCAGTCTTCACTAGTCAGAGCCAAAGCTCTTGATGCTGTGAGCAGAGCCAGATCAAATGCCCTCATCACAGACCACTTAGTATTAAATCCTGTCAGCCTCTCCTCTCCCTCACCTTGAACTCCGTCTCGATGTTGGCCAATCGGGCCAGCTCGTTGCTCAACTCCAGCGCCGTCAACACGGGGTCCTCACTGCTGAGGGACAGGTAGGCGGCACTAGCCAAGCCCTTGTAGGCGTTCATCCGGGAGCGCGAGTGAGAGAACGAGTCCCTCCGCTGCTTCTCTGCGCACTCGGCACACTTACAGAAGTAGTCGTGGGGGCGCTCGATTCGCGCGCCCTTGGTCAACAGGATGTGAACGATCTCGTACTCCTGGCAGTGGGCGGCCAGGATGACGGGCGTCACGTCGTGCGAGAAGCGCGTCCCGTCCTCATCGTAGGCGTAGAAGTCGTCGTCCCTCAGCTCCTGCTCCAAGGGGCTCAGGGTCAGACGCAGGCCCCCCGCCAACGCCGGGTGCCCCAAGAGGGCCTCCACGATGCGCACGTAGCCCTTGGAGATGGCCAAGAGCAGGCCGTCGCCCACTCGCGCCAGCCCCTCCTTCTTCAGCAGCAGCTCTGTCACCTCCAGGTGTTCGTTTCCCACCGCCAGCTGCAGTGCATTCTGGCCCATGTAGTCCACGCAGTTGTAGTTGAGCGTCTTGGACTCGTCCAGCATCTTGCGCACCACAGGGATGTTGCCGTACTCTGCTGCGTCCAGGAAACGCTCTTCCTCAGCCGTGAGGGCGGAGCCGCGCTCGTTGAACATGTAGGCGGGGCCTCGGACAGCCTGGCGACGCCCCTTCTCTCGTACCGTGGTGTGGCGGCGGTGCATGGTCTCCACTCTGGAGAGAAAAAAAAATTGAGATATGATGGCAAGCCAGGGTATAAGCAGCTTTACTCAAGTTACATTTCTAACTCGACTTTTTAAAGTACACCGTAAAATCACTTTTCTGGTTACCGCAACACGTAGGCAGCTGAATATAGACATTTTAAACAAAAATTAAATAATAACAAAGAACATCTCTCTTGTTCTCCCATTTAGGGTACAAGTTGTGGTTAGCTAACGTTAGTTTCCAAGCTAGCAGTTAATTCGATTTTATTTTTATGTGGTGGCGTTATTAACGCGGCACTAGGGTTTTTGCATGTCAGTAAGGCTTGTTGAAAAGTGTTGGCTATTAAGATAGGTTATTGTGAGTAAGTCATCTTAATATTTGCCAATTATCGAATGTTTGCAATTATTTGACTGTGGCACATGACTATCTAATGTTTTCGTAGCGATCGCTAGCATAGCTCTAATATCACAATGCAGCAAACAATCAGCACTTATTGAAATGTAATGTTCACTGATTCACACTTGTTTATACTCTGGTATACATGTAAACATTCTACTCCATCCATCACCATTCAAGCAGGATACATCAGTGCTGTTTAACAACAAGGAGGTGAGCCTCAAAAGAGTACTGCACGTGTGGATACGTTGGCCAATCTGCGTGAAGCTTAACTGTTTCTGGCATTTAGTGAAATACAAATCTTCTGGCTCCTTTCAAAGATTTCTATAAGGCATTTTATTACCATGTAAGTCCTTATCTTAAGATAAACATATTTAAGACTGTAAGGATCTGCACACTCCATAGAGAGAGAGTTAAAAACAAGATAAGATGTGAGAGAGGATAAGCCGAGGGACAGTAAAACCAAAGATTAGAGACTAAACGCAGTAGTAGTTTGAGTTTGGTAAAAATAAAAATACTGCAGACAAACAAGTCATGCACACACAACAAGTGATGTCTGGTTTCCAATCACATCAATCAACCACCACTGGGCTAGTTGGTTTAGAGTAAGGTCACTTAAGAGGTCAAGGGTGACCATCTGATTGGATTCTACAAGTAATGGCTCAATAAAAGTCTCCACACGGATGCAGTGTGTTACATTGAAGACGCATGACCAATAATGATCGAACCCATACACACGGTCTACTTTCAACTCCAATGAAGCGTCACATGCTTATGTTTCTGGACTGGATCCAAATGATGTACAGTATTGTATTGATCAACCCCCATGACAACCAGAGGGCTAGAAGCTCCACTAAACACCTGGAATGCACAAGTCACACACACACAAACACAAGCACTCAATCAGAACGTAAGTGAAAACTGCCTATTCTGAAATGAATACTGCATTTCAGCCATACGAACATTGAGGGGTAATTTCCCCAACACAAACCTTAACGAGTAAATCCATAGAAGCTGACCAATTCCTCATTGCTCATTCCTCATTTGTTATGGTGGAAACCTTTAGGTAACCCCAAAGTGGTTAATGTTTGGCCATATTTAGTTGGCCCTACCAAGCAAACAATTTTGACCCTGATTTAGAATTTTGTGTTATGGGGTTCATTTATTTAGTCAGTTGTCAGGAACCTTACCTGTTCATCCACCAGAACAACAGCCCAAACGTAAGGGTTATGGTGACTGAACAAATCTAGGACAGCCGGATGCGTAACCATTTGAAACACTGCCGAAGTTGCTAAGCGTTCTCCAACGAGGCATGCCATGCATGATCCTTGATGTTGATGTCAACTCAAAAAACAGGTCAGGCAGAGCCGCATACTACACCCAGGAGGATCAAAGTATTATTTTGAAAAAATATGAAGCATTTAAACATATCGTTGTCCAGGCTAAAAGCAACACAGTTGCTGCTGCCAAAGGTAGGAAGGACTGCTGTCAAAGGAAATGACAACTGTGTGAATGCGTAGGCTGACCAATATCTCTACCCCACCATTAAGGGACGAGTCGATCGGAATGTTACTACAATAGTGTATTCCATCAAATTAAAGTCTTTCTTAGATGTATCCTTATGGAGACAATTTTAGACTTATTCTTTCAGCTGCAATCCTGGCAGTGGAAAAGGTACTGAGAGCCAATAAAGAATAAATATAAAAACATAACTCAAAGTGGATCATCATAACTCAACAACTGCAAGGCTTTAGTGCTCTCATCAGACTGTTAAAGGATGATAATGGTGCACAAAGGCAATTGAATGCATTTGTAATTGCTTGCAGCCAACAGGAAAAAATGAGGTGCTGAAGAATGGAGGGGGGCCTCCTTCACATGACTACACTCCTGCTGAGGAGCTGGCCCTCTCCAACAATGAGGGTCGCCTCTTGATGGAATTGGGTGTTTCCTCATATCCTGGTGGACCTGGCAGCTCCCAGCATGTGAAATGTGTACAGGGAATGTTTCAACGACTCAGTGCCATAAGACAGGGGTACTAAAAGGTACATGGAGTATGTGTTAAAATGTATTCTCTTTCTCTACAGTGGCTGTGGGGATGTCACTGTTGCTGCCACCATCCACTGACATACCACTGTCCCATGCAGAGGTTAAAGGTTAACATACACAGTTAAAAGCGAACCTCTCCTTTACACTGGCATGTCATCTGTGGTTGCTGAGCATAGATGAAGTGAACCCTTTCCATTTCATTTCTCAGGTGGAGGCCCCTAGATGACCAAGACATGTTTTTTTGTGACAATTTCCATCCAACACACGCACTTGGCTGGGATTAAATGGCTAATGGTGGTCTGTACATGAGATCAAACTGCTTTAAATGCACTATCTAAAAAGGTATGTCAGCAACGTCATTTATTTCCAGGCGTGGCTAAGATGGAAACTGAAATGTACTTTTCCTTTTCCTTGCATGGTTTAGAAAAATGCATAAATGTTAAATAAAGAGTTTGAAAAAAGCCTTGCCAGTTATTTGGGTTATGTTAAACATTTTTATGGGCTATGGGCTCTCTCCCCACTCTGCAGTAGGGTGGTCTAGGCTGACAACACCAGGGGGTCGTTGGGTGACAGGAGGGGCTCTCCCCACTCTGCAGTAGGGTGGTCTAGGTTGACAACACCAGGGGGTTGTTGGGTGACAGGAGGGGCTCTCTCCTTTCTAGTGAGCATAGCACAGGCACGGACCACTTGGCAGGCCCTACCTGAGGCCACTCTGAGCCCATGCAAGCAGTGGAAGCAGGCCTTCAGTATGCAAAATATAATGTCAACGTGACCTTTCTTCTGGTAAGGGCTGTGTTGAATGCATTTTGTAGCCCTGCATTTGGGTCATGAGAGGGGGTCTTTTAAGAGGCCTGCCATGCATACCCTCTGTCTCCCATGAGCAATTCACCGAAAAGCCCTGAAGAGAAAAAGGCATTTGCCATGACCGAAATGATATGTAATATCTTGCTCCAATCTGTGGCACAGTGCAGACTCCCTGAAGACCCAGGTGTCACGGACTGAGCCAGGCCACTTTGCCTCAACACGTGGGACCTTGTGAGGAGGCAGAAGGCTGAGAGAATAACCAGTTACTATGGGGGAAATCGAAAAATCCTTTGGTAAGCAGCAAAAACATTTGACAAAAGGATTAAGTGCTTACAACACCTACCATTAATATAAGAATTGCGGCATCCAGCCACTGTCTCAGAGCAGCAGCTGCATCCAGGAATGCCCTCCACCATTGGACTGTTGGCATTTTGCTGCAAGACAAGCTTCTCAGCTGGGGTAAAGGCCTCAGTTGCTAACGGGTTTGTAATATATTTAGTTTTAATTTGAACGGGCTGCCACGTTCTTCGGCAGCCACTCACAAATGCCCTGGGATATGAGCAAATAACATTTCCAATATAGTTTCAATATGGTCTCACTACCACTGTTGAACCTTCTGGAAATGTAATTGGCTCAATTCATCCGGAAAGAAGATGACCACTATAAAACCCCAATGACATATTTGCTCAACCCAAATCCCTTGTAAATATTGCTTTTGTAAATGCTCATTTAGGATTATGGCATAATGAATATTATAGCACCATCTTATTTGTCTTTTGAAACGCACATGGTAAAATAATTCGTTGTGGAAATCAAACCCTTACCTAGTTATCATTCGGTACTGCTATACTTAAGTTATGGCTCTTAAAATCCCCTTCTGAAATTCCCCAAATACAGGTGTCCCAAGCTTGCAGTGTAATACTGTAAGACTTGAGTCTGTTGAGGCACCTTTTGCAGTGATTACAAAGTTCTTATGGAAGGGTCTGAGTACTGTAAATGTGATATTTAAGCTGAAGTTTAATACATTTGCACAGAATTCTACAAACCTGTTTATACTTCTGACAAGATGCTGTGAAACAAACCCTAACATACCAGTCCTCAGTATATATTTGATGGACACATTGACATAAAGACCGAATGAATACAGGCTGTCTGGAGCCACTATGCAGTCACTGATCGCCTCACAGGAGCTTAGCTCAGATCACGGTTTGGGGCATTGATGTTTTGGTGTTCGTGTTCCGGCTGGCAAGTGCTACCTCTTATCGTGTGGTCTCCAGAGCACTTGATTGTTCCCCGTTCATGACATAATACTCAGTGACAATGAAGGTCCTGGGAAACCAGCTTATCCGCCATTCAGCAAGAGAGGAGCAGGAGCAAATTGGGGATTGCTTCGCACACCTGGCAGGTACTCCAGCTTTCAAAATGGCTGTGGCCAGCATTGATGGCTGCCAGGTGCGCATTAAAGCCCCTACTGTGAACGGCCATTGTTATTTAAATAGTTGCTTAATTAATAATTGTTTCCCCTTACTGCAGGCAGCGTGTAACCACTGTGGGAAGAGTTTAGACACCTTCGTTGGCTACTGTTTGCAAATCATGAAGACCCAATGGCTGAGCATCTCTTAAGGCCTTAGAGGTCAAAGCTCGCTTCTCCCAGCGTCATTAGCTGCTGTGCCGTTTTGCACAACCCGTGGCTCACGCTCAGCGACATCTTTGAGCCAATTGTAGCTGCCATGAATGCTGATGACAATGAGGGTGAACTGCCTGTGGAGCAGGAGTTTCAATGTGGAGACTTTAGCCGAAACTGCCTTGCAGCTGCTGTGCCCCTGTACTAGTTCCCCAAGACCACAATTATATTTAGTATACAGTCTTTTTTTATTAGCCTCTTAATATTGGGCCGCTTTCACAGCTAAAGTTCCGTGGATTTGGTCTGGTTCAGGAGCGGTAACTTTGCTAGTATTGACAGTGTATGTATTGCATTGTTGTACCTAGGGTGTGAGCTAGGGTACTGCCCATGGATCCTACATTTCGTGTTGCTTGATGGGAAATATTGAGGGGAATAGATTGGGCACTCTGTCTGTTGTTATGAATTTGGACATCCGTCAAAACGGCTGAGACTCTAAAGAGAGACAGCACTAACAGGGGGCTGCTCGGCCTACATCAGTCTGATTACTTCGAGATGGGCCTTGTTTAAAAGCTTTTAATGATTACGAACTTATCAAACACTCCCATGAAAACGTATGTAAATGTATGCAGTTGATTCTGGAGACCCTTATGATGAGACTGATATAAAATGTATCCTTGATTATGGGTTCAAATATCTACGCCGACAAAGTACGGCACAGGCAGATTTCTCATAACTCCAGCTTGTTAGCCGTATGTAAAGAGGTGACTCATTTTATCCCAGTTCAATGAACAGTGAATCAGCATTGATGGTTAAAAAGACAAAGGTTTACCCTTTCGTTACATACATTACACGTAGACGTGTAAGTAACAGTAAAACAACAAATCATTAAAAAGCACACAAACATTCAAAAATAATAACAGAACGGTCCGTGCCTCGATGTTAAACCAAATCAGTTAGTGATAGCATTTTTTTAGGCTTAGCCAGCTTGTAGGCCTTGATAAACTGTGTGGAAACAATTTGATCATGTGAAAAAGCTCCTTACAACAGAAAGGTCTGTTGTGAAAGACAATAGACCACGACATACAAAACATACCATCACAAAGCAATTGCACACACAACATTGGCCACATATTTACTGTGCACTATCAAATATATGTAGATTCAATAATTCATATGATTTAGGCAATTTCTTAAAATGTTTTCTCAATTTGCTGCTTTCTAGGCCCACGAAAAAACTGAAATCTCTCCTCTGCAGCCGGTGGCTGAGTAATGTCACCACAAGGTATTGTTGGACTGCCAACCTTGTGTTTGCCAGGGTTATAGCATTACTTCATCTACATCAACGTGTGAATGCTCACTCAGGCAGGCTTGGGTACTGATTGCTTAGCTAGGAGTAAGTGAGTGGAGTGATCTTGACAGGTCAAACCGTTTGGAAGCACATGGGCTCTGCCTGCTTTGCAACAGTGGATATAAGGTCTCCCTTTCAAGCTTCTGCTGCAGCAGGGCTTGCACTTCAACATTGACTAAACACAAGACTGGCCAAATAGGCATTCTTTCATTCAACCCTTTTCACCTTGCCTTTGATATATGTATCTATTATTGTTTTTTACATAAATTCCTAAAAATGTTCAATTTAAGTCAATATTTACTTTAGCATAAAAGCTTAAAGCCTCCTGACTGATTCATCCCCACTGCACTCCCTACTCCAGTGTCATCTTCCAACAGTTTAATCCCTGCTGAGTAAAATCAATATCCATTTTTTTTCCTTTTACATGGAAAACAATGTCATTTACATATTATACAAACCATGGACTAGACGAGATTTGGGGAATTGATTTACTTTCAGTACGGCCTACGATGGTGCATTGGAGGCAGTGAGAGGATTATGGATGAGAAAATCACTGCATTTAAAACAACAAACATGTTTGCTCAAACTCTGCCCTTACGCAAACACAGCTAACATCGGTTGCAAGGGAAACTACGGCTGGCTGGGCATTTGGGAATGTAAATGTCTGTCTGTTTAGGTGGTATGTCCTGAGGCACAGCCGAGGGCCAAATTTCTCTGCTGTATGGAGTTTTCATCCCCAGCCCGAAGACATTTGTCTGCTTATACAGCGAAATTTAAATATACATTTTTAATATGTATTACTTTTAGATATATTTCTTGGAGCTGGCATCTGGCCTTATAGTGTCGGGATGCCTATGATTTTCTGTCTCTGGGTTGAAGGATAGGCTAATTAACTCCTCGCCTGCTTCCTCCCTCTCCATCTCTGATGAGGACATGGACATTTCCTGGTTGCCTTCACTTCCTGCCTCAGCAGCCATAGCTGTATGTCAAACCACACTGTGGACAATAGGCCAGGCACTGTGCTGGGGCGAAGAGCAGAACAAGACCGTAGCATGTGAAGGTCAGCATCAGCACTCCGGGGTGAGTTGGTGACTGACTTTGTCCTATCCTCTTGAGTAACCTTTTAACAAATGATTTAAATATAGTGTTGCAGGAACTTTAATGCAGGATCGGATATGATGTTGAATCGTGTTACAAAGCAATTCAGAGAAATCTTTACTGTGACAAAAGTGACCACACTGTATTATTTTCAATTTGGCGACCGCCCTGATGCCTAACATGATTTTAGAACTTGGCTCACCTCCTCTACCTATGCCACAGGTACCCAGCTTGATATGTGTTGTACAGGTCATCAACCGATCCTAAAATTCCCAGGTTTTTTTGTTATCTTGTTTTATTCTGTCCATCTCGTTTTTCGTTCCTTTCTGGTAGCTGCCTGTCTCAAAACATTTTGGAATCTTGTTTGGAGTAGACTTAAGCTGTTCTTTAAACCACTTTTGAAAACTATTTTGTCCCCTAAAAACATTGACGTTAACGTTAAAATCCTCCTCCATGTTGTTTTTTATATTAGCTTATATAAGCAACTACGGTCAGTATAGACATAGGAATATAGAATGTGTTATTTGTGGTGAAGGCTTAATGTGAAGCAGCGGTGGCATGAAGGACAGTGGCCAGATCAATGAGAAAAGACATCAGTGAAACAAGCCACACCAGAGACTGGCAGATGATCTCAATTAGTCATGGGGTTTCAGCTCTATCAAGGAAAGCTACACCCAGGACAGGGGAGAACATGTTCCAGACAAACGGTAGTCACCCCACCCAGGATGGGTCGGACTAAAGGACGGCCAAACACTGCAGACAGCCTGAGCTCTGGGTGAGGGAGAAACCATAGCCAAGAAGGCATTTTTTGTTTTGATTATCCTTTACTCCACACGACCCCCTTCCAGCCAATCAAAATCAGGTACTATATGCTGTTCTTTGAAAAGTGACTCAAGGAGAAGAGGAAAGTGAGACAGCCCTTGTTGTTTGGAGCACTTATATTGCACTATCAACCAACCAGAAACAAGCAATAAATATATACGTGTGCGCATGACATACGTGTCAGAATCCGCGGTGAGAAACGCCATCATATACAACATGAAAAACACATTCCGATGTGCTTATGGAATGCAGGTCAGGAGGCGGGAAATTATGTGCATCTCCCGGTGATGGCACAAGTTCGTATGTGTGTGTGTGTTGGGAGGTAGTTATATCATATTCGAAAGCATGCAGTAATTGTTCATCCATAATCTTTCTTATCTAAAGACTGCTTGCTCAGTCATGTATTCATTCAATTATGTTCATCACTATTGCATTTGTCACAACAGTCACTCACTTGGGGCACAAAACCACAAGCAAAGATTTAAGGGATTAAAAAAGAATTCAAGCCTGCAGCCAAATCTAAGTGAATCTTTTAAATATTTGCAGATGTTAAGCTATAGCTTTTAAGTGCCTAGTGTGTAAAGGTTTTGTAAAGAAAGAATATACATATGTATGTTTCTGCTAAGCCTTCCTTCTGTAGTGTGGCGTAAGTGAGTGTGTGTCCAGAGGACATGAAGAGTCTCTATGGCAGCACATGAAAAACACAACACCGCCATCAAAGATCAAAAAGGGGAGTATGGAGAGCAGGGGAAAGGGGGTACAAAAGGGAACCTATTCAGGCAGAGTGTTACCTGTGGACATCAAAGAAGGTGTAACTGAGATGGCGAAGGCAGACTGATACGAGGCACTCTGTATTAGTGTGTCTGTGTGTGTGTGTGTGTGTGTGTGTGTGTGTGTGTGTGTAAGTGCGCGCCTGTGTGTGTTACTGGGTCGATGGGTGGGTGAACGCATGTGGCGAGCGTATACATCAGCTTGAATGAGGGTTGTTGTCATGTTCTCTCAAATGGCACAGGAGCTCAGCAGACCGTTGGCTGGGAGTTCGACGTCGATCGGACCTGTTAGTGCCATAGGCACAAATCAATTGTAAAGAGTCAATAGATCAAACGCCTACACGATCACAGAAACACTCAAGCTCTAAAAAACACACAATCAAACACACTGGATGTTCTACCCCATCATCATACAGGTACAACAAAAAACAAACACCTTTGTCTTTCTCAATCTCCAGCTGTGTACTTTGGAACCTTACTCTTTCCCATTATTTCCCCCCTCTTTTCAGCCACCCACACGTCTTTAAGTCTATATTCACTCTTTGCTCTTTCTGTCATGCTGCTCCTACAAACTCTAAAAGCCCTGTGTGAAAGTGTGAAGTTTAAAGAACTATCAGACCATTTTTCAATTAGATAAGAATACAGAGGGGCAGGCTGTCTATCAAGATGACCTTACAGACCGGTAATGAGTCGTTTCCACTCCATCCCTCCATCCCTTACTCCGTCTCCCTCTACTCCCCTATCACTCACTCCCTCTACAGCTAATCCTGCTCTGAAATAGAGTTTACCTGTGTTATTACTGGGAGCAGTCCCCCGGAATGACAATCTGGGAGAGAGGGATGTAAAGGTCCAAAGTAAGGAAGGGGAAGAGAGAGGAGGTGAGGAGGGATAGGGGAACAAGATGCGATAAAGAAAAGGAGAGAGAGAGAGAGTGAGAGAGAGAGAGAGGTCAGTGTGGGGAGAGGGCCGAGGAAAGCTTCTGAAAGGTCTGATGAAAAAGAGATAATAGGGAGAGAACAGGGAGACAAGAAAAGGTGTGATTCTGGTGAAAGGTGATAAGTCCCTACTGTATCCCTCCACCTCTTCCCTATTTTTTCTCTCTGTGTCTCTGCCCACACTCGTCCGTCCCTCTCTCTCCTTATTTTAAACTCTGGGCTGTGGAATCAAGATGCCCCCAGCTGGATTTCAGACATGGCATAGGTTCAGGGGAAGGCATTTTCAAACTGTGCTCTGGATATGAACTAAAAGGCAATGAGCTTTATTATGATTAAATAAATGCATGTCTAACTTGTGTCGGAACATTTATTGTTCATGTACCATATGTGCAAATACATGTAGAGTGTTAGATGATTGTCTTTCCATCTTTCTTTTTGGCTGTAAGTCTGTATTTTGAAGTGAAAGCATGAACTTGTCCCTCGGCTTAATATATTGTATCACGTAAACAAACACTCTGGCTCCCAACAAACTTAGAATTCAATTAGCGTAATGCCTTGACAGGATATGAAACTTTTTGGATTCCAAATTGCTCAACAGTGAGCTGCTAGCCACTTAATATACCATGATACACTGCAAAGCCTGTCCTAGAACAAAGGTCCTCTGATAGATTTGGGATATCATGTAATCAATGGAAGCCAAAGGGAGATGGAAGATTAATGAGAAGACATTCGCTCTGTTGACAGCAGGCACATCCCAGAACTGTTGTGGCTGAATTGAGCTTTTAATAGGTGGTGTTAATGGGTCTTAAACCGTCAACATGTACAGGCATGCCCCTTTAAATTGGAGCCCTGGCTATGTAGCTCTGCTAAACACTGCTAAACAAACACAGAGATTCAAATAGCAGATTGTGAGTGGCTCCTTGTGAATCTTCCATCTCAGGGCAGGTTTGCAGTCTATCATGGTGAACACAGTGTGTGTACTGTGAGGTGGCTGGATGCTCGTGTGCCTGTGCACTCATTTGGGGCCTTCATTAGTTTATTCATCGTCGTGTTAATCCGTCCATCAAAGCGCCGCCGCGTCATTAGTTACCTCACAAACAGGATCAATCATCTCAGTCAGTCAACATGGAAGTCAGCAGCCCGACAAACTGTGGGGACGCATGGGCTAATTGGTTTACAGTAATCACTATCGCTGATGTGTATCACTCCTTCTTCACAAGCAAGCGCTCCTCATGCTCTGGGATACACCCTAAACGGTAAAACCCTTGAAAGCCCATTGTTAAACAAAGACCTGGGACATTAGCTTTTAGTGTCTTTGCCCCAGATAAATGTAACAAGGTTAAACAGTAATATAAAATACAGCAGTTTGTTTCTGTTGAACAATTTGAAGTCTTATTGGAGGTGGAAGATTGTTTTGTTTTGGTTGAATCTTACATATTGTAACACGTTTTGACACCTTTTAAAAAGGGCAGCGCTGGAAAAGAGACAGTCTCAGTCGGTCATCCCTGTATAAATAAATACAAAATAAATATGCAATGCACATATACAAGTGCTGGTACACATTGACACATGGCCAGAATGAATTAGATTGGCTAATCAGTACGCTGTATGCTTTTGACTTTGGTGATAGTGGAATCTCGTAGGACACTTTAGTAGTCTATCACATAACACTAAACCTTCTCCACCAGTCCGCTGTACTGTCATCGCAATCGAAATCGAATAGAAATACTGTCCAGAGACAGCATAACTGGCTGACTAATTACCAATTTGCTAACAAACACACTCGTCATTGTCTTTTCATAATCTCATGCGCCACCGCACACAGACTAGCACATACATTTTTAGTCAGCAGACTAGCCCTTCATGATCAAAGGTAAGCAGCTAGGTATTATCATTTGTAATGAAAAGCTTGCATATTAACTTCCCCCTCTCTCTCTCTGTCTGACACACACACACACACACACACACACACACACACAGACAGACCTGGAAATTCACATGGTAACTGTAGGCAGACTCTTAGTGAGACAGACAAGGGCTTCCCTCAAAGCAGGCCTTTCAAGCGTAACACGGCCACTGTATCAAAGGGAAGGAGCAGCTAGATCAAAGCCCAACACAGTGATCTGCCATTAGAGATATACTTGCTGCTCAGCTAGCCTGGCCATTCTGTAGGATTGCAGACTGCAGCTGTGCCAGTCACCTTACCTCTAGCAAGGGTACCGCTGCTGTCCAATGAATACCTAGTTCGAATAAAAAGCCCATTCTGTGGGAATTGAGAAAAATGGGTGGATTTTCCTGAATGGTGACCACAGATTTTGTTAACCACAAAATGTGATTAGAAAATGGTTGAAAGGACCGCCACATCTGTAGAGGCGAATAAGCAACAAGCTTAACAATTTTCTAGGCTGGTTAATAGCTCTGGTCATTTTAACCTCGGATCCCATTTTCTTGTATTTGGTTACATGTGTGGAATTTAAAATAAGACATCGTACCCATTACCCAATGGAAACTACAGTCAACAACTAACACTGTAAGGGACACTATGTATCTGAAGGTGGATTTCCCTGTGTACCATGCGTACTTTCATTGACTTGTGTCACTTGTACAAGTAAGGACCTTTGCCCCCTCCCTTGTTCGCTTTCGACCGATCACAGACCCGGGTCCTATTTCCTCCAACACCAGAGGCAGTTATTCAACACTCAGCTGAGGGACTAAGTACCTTCTCCACGACCCTAGTGACCATCACTTATAGCAAATCTAGTGAGGTTCCTCAGATTAGCTACCATTATAATTGGCTAGTAACTCTATCGATCCTACTGATAGCTAATCAAATCAGGTTCCATTTCCATTCTTCAGCCCTATCATCCTTCATCCTGGGTAGTGTGAACTTGCCTTCTACCCCCTAAGTATGCACTGGCTAATCCTGGAGAAAGACGACGTCGAGATGAAAGCGAGTGGAGACACCCTAAAGCTCCAGCTGCCTAATCCCATCCTAAGGTTTACGAATCAGCAGGGAGTAGAGGAGGAGAGAGGGGGCAAGTTAGAGCAGGCTGAGGGGTGCGAGGGGAGGAAGCCGCCGTTTGCTGGCTGTGTGCAGTGGCTCTGGGGGGCTAGCTGATTTACATATTTTGCTGTCGCTCAGCAGCGCGCGACCTTGCCCCACTCACACAGCCGTTGCTGGGCCAATGGCGACACATTTGTGCCCCTACCACCAATATGGATGTTCTTAACTCAAGGACACCATTCAGTTAGGCTGAGCATCAACATCCCCTTGGATTCCGGGACCAGAGTAAAGCTGTATTGAAACATTTGTATAAGTGTAAGGCAGAAAGCCGACATCAAGCAGATTATTAATGTATCCAGATATTAATGTTCTTTACATTTTCATTTAATTTGAATAATGTAGATGACAAATGTGGGTGTTATGGAGTAGAAATGCATACACGTTTCACAGCCCTGACATGCAATTGGAAAGAAGACATTAACACTGATTTAGTTTAACTGGGACCAATAATCCAAATGTGCAGCATTGATTACCTCTTCCACAGACAAAACAGGCAAACGTGGAAGGTAATTCTCAGAGCGCCTCCTTAGTCCACTGACTTCAAGTCATGTCTGTTGTGTTTCTAATAGTTATGTAATCGGCGACTGAGCGGTTCTTGTCGGAAAATATTATGGTCAACCAATACACTTATGTGATTATTTTTCAAACTTAATATGTAGTCTAAATTCGTTTCAAACGATTAATACAGCACTTTCTATACAATTCCAAAACAAAGCATGCATCACATTCCTGAATTGTAGAGGCAGAAGTTTTATATAAATAACCACTGGACTCACGGTTGTTGCTGGGGGTCTAGGAGCTGATCTGAGTAGTGGTTTCCCTGGTCAGACAGCTCCTGTCCCCGGGGGACTCGCTGACAGTGGTGCTGAAAGGTTCCCGAGTCGTGCAAGGAGCTGTCACCTTTTCCGGTCCGCTTTGGACACGGCACATCATAGCGCCTTTCCACAGCGGCTATGCGCGCATTCTGCCGCTGGCGGAACTGGGAGCCAGTTTCCGTCAACTGCTTGCTAAACTTTTGCAGGGGCAAGCCCTTGGATTCCCCGAGTTTGCAGCGCTGTGGATACGGGTGGAAAGGGTCCTGTTTACTGTGAGATGGATCCTGAGGCAACGGAGAGGTAGCAGAGACGTCCAGGGGCTGTAGAGATGAGGGAGCACCGAGGGCATCAAGCAATAGAGGCGCGGGAAAAGAATCGCAGAGCTGCGCTTGCTGGGCACTTTCCCTTTCTTCTCCTTCATCAGACATCGGGAGAGTTCGTGAGCTGCATAAATTGAATTAAATGTATAGTTTAAATAACAGACATGTTCATATTTTGTCCGGTATTCAACTAAACGGCTACAGTGACGCCGGTGGTTCCATAACAGCAACTTCAACACAAATGACTGCGCTCACTAATTAGAGAAGACCCAAGTGCGCGCGCAGCAAGCTATCTCAATGCACTGAAGGAAAATCCCTGCACAGTTTAGCGTTTCTATTACAGTCACCAATTTAATGAGTTAACACACAACCATTTCAAAAACATTACTTACAACGAACATCCCCGAGTATTTGTTCGTCTACAGGACGAGGCTGCTTTGACATTTCAGAAAAATGCACTTAAAATTATGATTATCAAGGCTAAAACAAATAAAACCCCAGGAGTAGGCCAATAGGTTTAGCATACGATACAAAAATAAATAAAGGGGAACCAACACAAAGGGATACAAGTAAAATGAGTAATCTGTATTGAAAGTATCATGTACTTTTTTCTCAGTAGCCTAGAGCAGTCAAATCATTACTGACAGTGTAACGCAGAATGATTCCTTATGGGGGCTGTCTTATTAATTAAAATAGACAAATAATAACGACCTTGCATTCAATATTTAAAAAAGTAGTATTTACCAAATGTTACAATTCCAGGTTTTCGGAAAAAACCTCTATGGACTCTAAACCAGGCATATACAGTTGTCAAAGTTATCATTGGCTTTGCTGAGTGACATTTAAACATGCACACAATTTAAACTATCCAGAGAATAAATGTTCTTAAACTTCAATCTCAAAGTTCTTGACCACAGGAACAGATCACCCCTGCATGTTCCTGTGCCTTTAATGTGCCAATCTCTGGAGCATGGGCAGCAGCAGCCATGGGCCTAACAGAATATTTCCTGATGTGGACTAGACAGCTGTTGTTCTGCCATAGGACTGCTCCTCAGTTGCCAGAATATGATCCTGAGTACTCATACAAACTGAAAGTATGTATACATAAGTAGTATATATACATAATATGTTCTCCATGTGTGCATTTTGTTTTTTGCAATGAGAATTGTTAGACCAATTTGCCAACTTTTCTTCACATCTATTATATGTTTGTGCACAATTGGTCAAATTGCTGTGAATACAATGAGACAGACAAATAATCACAGCAAGTATTTTAGTCATTGAGTTTTGGATGCACAGGCAACCTGAGGGAAGACTATTCATATCTTCGGAGGGTTATTGACATCTTGCTCCTGAGCTAATTCAATTCTCAATTACAAGAGCAATTAGCTTCTGCCTGTTCTATCATTGCTATGCTTTCATTGTTTCATCCATTTTGTGTCTCTGTAAGTGTACGGTTTGCTTATCACCAAGCGGCATTACATTTCTTGTGAATCTGCGTGCATCAGTGTATAGTGTATTGTGAATATTTGTCTGTGCGTGCATGTGTGGGCAGGGTTGGCTGGGCAGGATATGGCTGACCTGACTGTGATGTTTCCGGGAAGACCTGCAGGAACACTCCCGCTCCTAATTAGGTCCCCCAGACCCCTGCTGACTAACACACAGAACCACTATGTATAGGAGGCAGTGTGTCAAGACTGAGGCACATACACACAGTCAACCTTGAGAACGATTCAAGTGAGAGGAAGAGTGTGAGATGAGAAAGAAGAGAGAGGTGAAGGAGGGAGTGAAATTAAACAGAGTTTAAAATAAAGAAGAAAGATTGTCTGGCCAATATCCCTGAGAGAGGTTACTAGACGCCGCATCACCTCCCCCAAAATGTAATAACCTCCTTCTGGCTTTGACAGAATAACGAAAAGGCTGGGGTTTTGGTCACATTTTTTCAGTTGAGTATACTAACAATATAGGCAAATCTTTGTAAGAAAGTAGTATACTAGATTTCGGTTTAAGTAGTCAGTATACAGTGTGTACTCAGTGAGCATGTAGTAGATATTATTTAAGTAGGCAATTCCGAACACAGCCAGGAGAGTACAGGTAAGTAGTTAGCACATTAAATTACGTTTACCAGCTTCCTAACTTAAATTAACACCACAATTAAATTAACTGCATCCAAAGATTCTCTGCAGTTTAGGGCACTTGATTGAGTGAACCAGGGAATAATTATTCCGCTCCACTAATCAGACCATTTCTCTTTCCACAGGAGACACGGCCAATCCGACCCCCTGTCATCTGGAACACACACTAGATTTCATACAGTCAACACCCACGATCATCAAAAGCAGACATTTCAATAAAGGTGCTTAAAGGCAACCATTGCTTGTCTCATCATTACATTCATGTGCAAATATTTTACTGTGCCAATACTCGTGTTTTACAGTGCAAACCTCCTTCGCCAATAGGGAAGTTGTAGTGGAACGTAGCAGACACTTAGAGGACCCCCGTGGCTGTGGTTGATCAGTGAAAGCACTATGCATACATACTGTACATTGGTTCAACTCTATTCAGGAAAGTGAACGACATGAGTGAGATACAGAAGGGGCTGAGAGAGACAGGCTGAACAATAGAGAGAATGTGAGATCTGGCACTGAGCGGATTCTCCTCGGTCAGAGTGACATGATGCTACATTAGCAATCCACTCACACGCCGCGTGTCCAGGCCTGTTGAGTTGCTTTGAAGAGGACAGGCCGGCCACTCATTCATATGGAGACAGGACTGAGGTGATCCGCTGCACTTTATACAGACTCCTTGATGAAGTGACGCGGAAGCACGCACGCACACACACACACACACACACACACACACACACACACACACACTCCGTCTCGACTACCTTTGTACATCAACACACAATGCATCTCAAGGTTAAAT
>JAVQIZ010140804.1:0-16788 GCA_036023535.2 Galaxias brevipinnis | reverse complement strand
GTATGTGTGAGAGATTTTCAGTAGTGTGTGTGAGAGGTTTAATTTTCAGTAGTGTGTGTGAGAGGTTCTCAGTAGTATGTGTGAGAGATTTTCAGTAGTGTGTGTGAGAGGTATACATTTCAGTAGTGTGTGTGAGAGGTTTTCAGTAGTTTGTGTGAGAGGTAAGTTTGAATTATGGCCTATACAGCCCCTCATAGGGATCCATCCCACACACGTACATAGAGTATGAAGGTAAAGTATTGTATATATTTCAGGTAGAGCTCTAAAAATATGTTAGCCGCAGTCAGATGTTAGACTGGTACGAGAAAGATCAAAAGGAGAGTATTTTAGTCACTTCCTGAACTGAAATATGTGAAATATATGTGGCAGGATTCTCAAACTGCAGTAAGATCAGCAACTGATGAGTCATCCTAATGCATTACACTAACGCACTTCAAAGCAAGGATTTAAGACTAAAAAAATAAGACTTAAAACTGTGAGTGTGTGTGTGGGGGGGGGGGAGGGGGGTGAAGAGGAGGGTGGGGCTAGTCTGCATGGGTGGCTAAAGATGCATGTTAATGTATGCTGTATGTTAGATTAATAATGAATATATACAGTTTGTAGTGTACGGCTGGTATGTGTGTGTGTGATTTGCTACTGTGTTTTTACTCCTATTTCGACACGCAGCATTGAGTGATGGTGTTTTTTTTTTGTCTGGATTAGACTGTGCCTCTGTAAATATTCACTGACTGCAGGAGGGCCACTTTCACTGCTTGGGTAACAAGCAGATTGAAGAGATCAAGACTGTCAAACACTCTGTATGGCCACAGTCTTTTTCTCTCTCTCTGGTGGAATGAGGTGAAAGACCCCACCATTCTCTCTGGCTCTGCCTGCCTCTCCAGGAAATCAATAGAGATGATGACAGGATATAATACGGAAGAGATGCCTTCAATCAATCAAAACAGCCCATTGAGCCCAAATGTCACCAAATTGAAGAAGATTTATTTAATCTAGAGAATGGCTTGTTGCACCCATCTTAAAAAAGCCATCTTGCTCTCGACCTTCGCACATTTTAGAATTTGATTGAGTATGCTTTCTTCTTTATTTGAATTATCTAGGAGGTGCACAGGTAAATGTCTCAGCCAAAGTTCTTGTAAAACTGGTGTTTTGCTTTCTCAGCATGCGGGGGGTCATGAATTAGTTGCTAATGGATGGAGGGGCTGACTCAGGAGCCCCCATCCACTTCAATTCTTCAGGCCTATAATGACACGTGCTGATTGCTTGGGTAATTGCTCTGAATTGTGTGTTTAGAAAACTTAATCTGGCTTGGAAATATGTAAACAGAACACAGGGGTGAACTCAATCATCCTGACAATGTCTCCTCAACTCATGCTTTACAATCAACTCTCAGTGAAAAATATGTGGGGTGTATGTACTCTTACTAATCAAACCAGGAAGCCCAAGCCATGTAAAAAGTTCTGGCAACACTTTTAGCTGTTTTGATTGTTTCAGTTCTCAATGACTTGATGCGATTGATTTGTATAATAAATAAATCAAAACACATATCACACCTTAATTAATTACCCCTTCGCTGCACAGTGGGTCTGGTGTGCCAATGGACTTTGTTGGGATTTGTCAGGCTACTGGCGTAGTTCCTAGTGAGAATAATTTGCATGTTTATTTGGACTTTTTAATAGTAGCAGACAGGGTACATTTAATATTTATCAAATCGACCTAAAATTATTTTCTTACTTGTCTTTGGCTTGTCTGTCTTATCTTCTTTGATGTTAATGAACGGTCCATGCTGAGGTGTATTCCTTAAATGCGTCCAACATTATGCTTTCAACTGTCCTGCTAAATCATCTAAACAAACTCGAGTGCATATAGAGAGACAGTCTTCCTCTGCTATTATTAATGGACAATAGCTCATGTATAGGCAAGGACTAAAACATTTAAGAACCAAAGAGAACTCATCTGAATGGCATAATCTACCATACAAATTCTAATAGTAGGAATATCTTGTGAGAAGTAATTTTGTCCATATATGGCTTGATTTTCACCAAAGGAAAATCAAATGTTCTGCCTAGTCTAGCCTGAGCCAAACTACGCAGCTGCTTATATATTAAAGCTGTGCTGGCTCACAATCGGCTGTAAATCGAACATGGGAGCATAATTCTAAATGTCTGTTTGCTGAGTTGAAACACCTGTCTACCTTCTGTCTGCATTGCTCAATCAAGTCTGTAGAGGCGAGTCCTGTAGAGGTGTATGTGATTCGCAAAGCAAACCCACATTCCATAACAGTATTGGAATCCTATGACCTGGCCGAAAAAAAAAGGTTCAAAGATAAAGACAGCACATCACATGTTGTTAGATACTGTTCACCACAAAAATCTCTGCCTATTTATCAGTTTGTACTTTTGGGCATCTTGTCACTTCTGCATTCACATCAGGTAAAAAGTAGGTCTTCTCCGGAGTTGCTAAGCATCCAATAAGCCTCTCAAGAATATTTTATTTCTACAAACCACGTCACTGATTTCACACTTCTAATAATAAGTTCAACTTGTTAGATTTTGAACAAACAAAGCAGATGCAGTTTTTATCCAGGTTGGAAGTTATCTAGATTGATTATTAGTCTTTTATTGGATTTTGACTGTAGCTGTGGCATCATTAGGTCACACAGGGAGATACGTATGTATCATTCTTGTTGGGAAGAGTTACACAGTTTAAGTCTTGTGATGCTAGACCCATCTCCACACTTTGTACACAGTTTAGACAAGCAAGGTAACACTTTCACAATCATAGTATAAGAATAAGATGAAACATCATTTCCTGATGTCAGCCCCATGGCGTATTGGGACATTAACATAGACTGATTTCCTTCTCAGCCTAAAAGCCTGTTGAAAGAGCTGTATATGGTTTCTGTCTTGTTGAGCCTAATTCAACTAAAGAAACAATGCAACTCAAAGTCAGCAATACCTGTGGGACTTAAGAGACTCGCCAACTGTGGTGGTTGTGCTTTATAGTATAGGTAGATAAAATTTACTTCTTTACACAAAATTTTACACTGTATGGCAAAAGACTACAAAAATACGTATTCAGTTGATTGTTATGGGAGAAGTACCAGCAAGGACCCAGTGGTGATTTTGGAACTACGATCAGGTGAAAACTGAAAACACACAGGAGTTTCAGCATCATTGGACTTCAAAAAAGCTTTTAAAGTGCTATTCACCGACTGAGGAGCACACAGAGCACCTGTACTCTCCATGTGTTCTACTGGATTAGTGCTCACAGTGGGTGAAAACTCAAGATCCCAGTGTCCCTTCACTCAGACTGTCTACAACATGCTACCTTTTGTTTAGCCGACTGGCCTCACTAGATTCCATTTGGCTTTGAGTACCCTCTAGCTCACCTGAAACTTGCAACAAAATTGTAGAAAATTGTGACAGGGTTTTTTATGATGGCAGGCAACATCTAAGACCTCCTTGTGCCCTGCATTTAAAGACCAAAAGAAGCCAGCATCTCTTGGGGCACCTACTCTAAGTAATAACCATCAGACGGCAGAGGCACATGAAAGCACAGTCATCGGAGGGTAGAGGTTGAGGGAGGGCTGAGTCATTGGACCTCTTGCACAGGGCTCTGGGCCCTATCCTCGCATAGCCAGCATCTCAGGATGCCTTGTTTTCATGCCGTACAATACCGTGTGGTTGTTCCTGGGCACAAGACCGCAATGGTGCAGATCTGTATTACTTAGATGGTGGTAGCAACTCCAGCCTCCAGTTTGCAGACTTAACATGCATTATCCAAGCTAAAAGAAGATGTCAGGCAAGTTTTGTGATGTCTCAATTTGTAATTGAGACAACAAAATCATGTTGCAAATGCAGACACAACCAGAGCACATTGTTTGTGAAAGATATGCCTATTCTACTCTTTCTGAATGTGAGGTGGCAGTAAACCATTGTATATAAGACCTCTACCTTTGTGCATGGTCAAATAATTAAGGGATGGAGGCTGGAAAACCTGTCTAATCAGCTTTACTCATACGATTCCTTCTGTCACCCTAGATACCTCCTTCTGACATTGCTTCCTTCAACTGTTCCCTACACATGCAATGTTGACCTTTCACAGAGCATACACACTAAAATGCACATTATTGGCCAATTATAACATAGAGATAGACCCCTCTAGCACTACTCTGAGACTATTAAATCATTCAGTCAATAGTCTTAAAATGAGCTGGCAGACTCTTTGCTTCCACAGATGGCTTTTAAAAGCTCTAAATCCCCATTGTAACACATCCATGTTAAGGTTAACCATAGCTTTTTCGTTGACTTGCCAACAAAACCTACATTTTGACACAAACATTTTACTTTTAATACACTATCTTTCCAGGCCTAAACACATGCATTATAATGTTTATGGATTATGCATCTTCTGATCTGTGAATTCCAACATACAGTACCATTTGATGTTCATTGCTCGTTGTCTTATTTATTGTAAGCAAGAAAAACATTTCTTGCGATACACAAGAAATTTTTTTTTTCAACAAACTGATTGTTATAATAGAATGACTCATAAGAACACCTCATAGTTTTCATGAAAGGGGCTTGATTATGTGAGAGTTGCTCATCTGTAACGTCAAAGTCCCTAACAGTTTAAAGTCATCTTTCCGGAGTGACTCATGAGGCAACACTTTCACTACTCAGTTGTCCCTATCCTCCTCTCCCACTTTCTCATGTGATTTACATCTTCTACACACATGCTCTCTTGCCCAAGGGTTCCCTGGGTACTGCAGGGTGCTTTAAGCACTTCTCGGAATAAAAATCCCCCTACCTTACTCAGATAAACCCATAAGGCATTTCTCCCAGAATGACATGGATGCATTGTTGGAAGGAAGGGAAAATGAGATTGAAATCAATCATCCTTGGACAATAGGGAACCCACTCCTAGTCAGGTACAAGGCTACAGGAACTCTCCACTGTTATGACCTCAACACAAATATACTTAAGATCTGTCTAGGTGTGTGGAAACTATAATATATTAGGCCAGTGTTACTCTGGTGTTATATATAATTATTTACTGAAATATGACAGGGTCTGTGGGACAATATTGGACCAATAAGGACCCATGATGAATGTTGAGAGGAGCTGTGTATATGCAATTGCATGACTGAAGCTACAACATTAGGCTAGGGAGAGAGAAGTATCAATCTTTCTGCCTTAAAATGCATGTTCATCCACTACACTGGCTATCCATATTGTCTATAAATATCAAAAACCCCTAACAAAATCAATTTATAGAAGTTGAAGTATTAAGAACATTTCTGTCTGTCCACTTACAACACAGCTATTCTTTGGGATTGAAATGCAGTAGCGTATTCAAGGGTCTTTAAGGAAAGATAAGTGGTACAGAAGGATGGATGTGAATCACATCCACTTAAAAACACTTTTTTAAAGCTGTGAAAAGCAACAGAGCTCTATATTGTGTAAGTCTTGTTTACATGCACTCTGTGTATTGGAGTAGTCTGGTCGGCAGTAGATATCTGTGAGCTGCATCACTCTTCTGCCATCTCCAAAGTTTCTCCTCCTTTCTGGCACTGAGTCACCCCCAAAGTACCTTGAGACGGGGAGTAAACAGGCCTGCCCATGTTCATCAAGGTAATCTTGTTTGCTCTGGGAGCAATGTCTATAGAGGACTGCACACTGCCACAGGCATAAAGGGGTACCTTGGAAACATTGTGATCACTGCCTTCATGTCTAGGAGACGAGACGGAGCAGGCTCGGAGCCGGGCCTATATACACAAAGGAGAACACTTTGTGGTGCCACTGTAGATCAAGGATATCCACAAGCATTGTGGAGGAGTACAAATGGACTTCTTGTGGAATGGAACATTTTATTGTACGTTTTGGTGGATGGATCTTTACAAAAAATGTAAGAAAAAAAATACTCCAAAGCTTTATAGGTGAATTAAAAACAGTTGGAGCAGCTAACATCAATGCTAACATGTTTCACATCCGGTTCAACATGGCATGTGTCCACAAACTAGACCTATCAACATTTTAACACTGCGTGTGTTATATTTACACATTTCTAAAAAGCTGACTTTAAAAATCCCTAAACCTTAGAATTTTTATGTTGAAAATAGATTGCATGGTCTTATAATTACTCTCCTGGCGAGTACCCTTCAGCAAGCAGAAGAAACGGATTGCAAATGTGTCACAACAGGATAACTAATCCACGAGCCTTCCAGCCGCTACACAGATTGCCTTTTAACCAGGTTTGGCATGTCTCCACCTAAGACTTATGATCCAGGCATTTCAGCACGACGACAGGGCATCAGAGAAATGAAGTGAATTTTCTTCTGAAAATGGTAAAGAAAAAGGATGAAAGAAGGACTCAGGCACAATTTACAACACTGAGAGGCATCATGCTGTTTTCATTTCTTATCCCTTTCACTGTTTGATGTCCACCCCTGAAACTCCAAGCATTTATAAATCACTGTACTCAACCTAGACTGGGTACAAGCTAGAGTGAAAGTGTACATAGCGCAATGCTTGTGGCTAACCCCTCTTACTAAGCATGCTCTTCTTTAGCACTGAGAATAGAAGAGCCTCTTTGGAGAACAGTGCGATGTCTCGTATTGAGGACTGGCAACATGACTTTTTCAAGGATAAAAAGTCAAGACGATTTTAATCCAGAGGACAAAGTGATTCTGTAGGTGAAAATAACTTAAAAGGTTAAAAGGATTGCTGATTGTTGATTTCTGTATAAATATTGTGTATGACATGCATTACAACACAAGAGGCTCTATTGTGTTTGCTAGTTTGGTATAGAGGTGGTCAGGGTGCTTGCTTGCATATGCCTGTGTGGGAAGGGTTTCTTAGGGCAGATGGTTAGCCTGATGGACCCTCTGACCTTTACACATGCACAGGAAAGTATATCTAAGATGCATGCTGGGTAACAGTTGCTCGTAAGCACTGTGGGTCTTTTTCTTCTATGCTAGAAAAAGGCAGGTCTGTTCTGTTTTATGCACGGAATTGGACGAGCCACATTGGCACCAGTCTTTGATTTTACTTCCTCCAACAGAGTGAGAAAAACTGCCGTTCAAGCTGTATGCCCATTGGTCCCAAAGAATGAAATATAATGTTGAAATATAAGCATGGAAATTAAATGTTGAAACATATGGGAAGAAATATATTTTAAACTAGAATAACACAATCGATTGTATTAGGTAAATGAAATAAATATCACATTATATCAGGAAAATCCCAAACCTTGAACTGTAATTATCACTAACCAAATTAACTACAATTGCAAGTCTTTTCAATTAAATTATGCATTTTGAAATAACTAGCAAGTAACCTGTAACCCTAGGCTCTACAAAATAAAAACATCCATAAAAACAGCCTGTCTTGAAACTAGGGTTGTGCCGTTTCAAAAACCATCCCGCCTCACTCCTTTTCTCCTAGATATTTAGGGCTCATTTATAGCAGGGTCACAAAAACTTCACTTGAGAGAGCACTCAAGTGAAGGGTAGGAAGGGCAGTGAAGATAATAACTTTGAATGGGATGCAACCCCTCTTTGAACGGGCAGGCTAGAATTTTCAAGGCCATACTGTTCTACAGCTCCCTCTCTCGGCGTGGATTACCATGGTAACATCTCTTCTGTCAAGAACTAGCAAACCCTTACCACTGCTTTTTTTATACTTAACATCTAGATGCCCTGTTTTACCAGTATGTTCATTACACAAGCCTCAGTATAAATAGGAGTATATTGACGTAGTTGGTTGTATACATGTCATCCTTTCTTCTCCCACTGGAACCAGAAGGGGTTGAGTCATGACTGGAACCAAAGCTATGCCTCTTCCAGTGACTTAGTCAACACAGGGAAATTAGATGGACCATATTATTCCAACCACCATGTCCGTCCACGATCCCTTTAAATTGTTGGTGCGAAAAGAAAATAACCGGTAATCTATTTGAAGAAAATACAGATCAGCCTACCAGAGGAACATTTACCTCCTACTATTTCTATTGTCTGTTTAATGGGCTGATGGAGCCACTCTCATCATGTGCAGGGAACCAGATAGAGAGAGAGTGTGTGAGGAAAAAAACACAGAAAACTGAACACATTTGACAAGCAGGCAGTCATACAGGCAAATAAGAGTGTGATGATTTCATTCCTAATGCAGAGTGAAGAGGAGAGAAATGGGGTAGCAATAATGGGGGAAACAAGAAGTCTGTCCTCTGAAGCGTCCTGAAAGGACTTGTGCAGATGGCTGCCAACTGTCACAAAGGCAAACACCAATTTCAGTGCAGTAGATTGTTTAGGTATCATAACAACAGTCCCTATTGTGTTCATGTCATTGGCAATGTGCACGCATTGTGCTGAGCAGTTCATGCTGTGGTGATGCGTCATTGACCTCTCATAACCAATAGTGATGTGACTTCCTGTCACAGCAGCTGGCGCCATGCACATGTAATCAGTCTCGCAATGCATAAAATAGGTTTTCCAAGGACAAATAAATGTGAATAAGCAACATTGGCGGTCACACCCCGTCACACAGAAAGACACACGGTTGCAATGTTGTGTTTGCGGGATGCAATCCAGAGATGGGCAAGAAGGCCCATATGTAAAAAATCTAATTAGTTCATGAGCACTTGCACGCACACATACACACCACATACACACACACACACACACACACACACACACACGTAAGCACACTCTTACACATCTTAAATAAAGCCTGTACACAAATACTGTACTTTTCATGCTGCACATTTTAGGATTGTGATTGATATCTTCCCATCCAAGGCTCGCCAGCGATGAACTATATGTATATATTTGCATGTGTGAAACACATAAATACATGCAGAATGGATGAAATTTGCATATCTCTGAAGATCTCTATCAAAACTGCTATAGGCTCTTTATTCAGTCTCTCACATACAGCATCGATAGCACTCTCACAGGCCTACATGATATATACATGGCATAGTAGTAGAATCATTCGAAGTCAGAAGTCATGAATAGTTTGCATCTTGTGGTGTACTGTACTGTACCCTGCCATCTGAGTAATTGGAGAGGTTACCTTGCCCTGCACTTCCTCCATCAACCCCATGCTGCAGTGCCTCGCACACCCCAACAGCAGGCAGCATCTGTAGGGAAGAGATCCCCAGCTGCTCCCTGCCCTGGTTCTCCAGCACATGGCTGGCTTCCATGGGGCTTCTAATGAACACCAATGGGCTGTGAAAGCGCTCCATCGATAATGGGTGTCTGCCAGCCCAGCACTCACGCACGCAGATTACTTTGCTTATAGAAAAATCAACAGGGGGAATGACACGTGATTCCTTAAGGGTGTCTAGGCTATGGATACTGAGTTAAACAGAGAGCGTGCTTATTGATTGCTTAGAAATTGGAAACGTAAATTGGGCGTTTGGCCTTTGTTTTGTGCACCAGTGACCCTGGAACAAATGGCCGATGACTCGAACCCGCAGCACAGCAATCGCAAACATGGCAATAAACTCAGTCTGACATGTGTCCCTTTGTCTCTCTCCTTCTTTCATCCCAGCAGATCTGAGCGACAGTTGTGTGTCTGACGTCTGCATAAGGACGAAGCCTCCGTAACAGTTTTTTCTGCAGCAGGCACCGTTAAGCAAAAGGTTAGTCTCCGTTTCTTGTCCCCACAGAGCCAAAGAAACAGTCACCCCTTTATATTAGAAATGTCACAGGTCCAAAAGGTACTCTGCCGTTCAATGCAGGGGACCCCAAAGATCTCTGCTTCCGTTGACTGGACAACCTTGTGGGCATCATGTCTCCACCAAATGCCAGTGGTCAAAGGAAACCTTTAATCATAACAAAATGCCTTTAGGACTGAAGAGTAATTCAAAAAAGTGTGTTGTTTGTTTTAGAGACAATCGCTGTTTTTATAATGAAAGTAGGCAATTTATAATATTTTGAGTTCCCCTGAAGAAAGATATGTTTGACATGCATTGCTGTTCCCACTAAACATTTTGATTTGCCTATTCAAATTGATTGGACTAATGTACTTTATAGCGTTTTATGGTGCACAAACATGCTGTATAGATAAGCATACCATTGGACAAGCTCAGTTATCTCAAAAGAAAACAAATCAAGATCAATCACGGCTAGGAATTCTTGGCCATTTAATGAATTGCATCCAGTGCTTATTTCAAATGCTCCCTTGGGGAATTATTATTGGACTGCGTCATGCAAACGCAACCTTGAAATCTATATCTGTGTCTCTATGTAACTGTGTGTGTATGTGTGTGTGCGCGTGTGTGTGTGTATGTGTGTGTGTGTGTGTGTGTGTGTGTGTCTGAAAATAAGAGAGAGAGAGAGAGCGCGAGAGAGAGAGAGAGAGAGAGAGAAAGATAGTGATACGTATGGAAAAAGAGTAAAATATGGGGTAGGTGAGGATGAACGGTTAAATGTCTATAATTTCACCTGTCATGCTTATAAAATCTTAAATCTGCCATCAAATTCTATAAGTTGTTTGGGAAATACATGCTCATAATGTCATGATACATTTCACATAAATAATATTAATAAAATGGCAAAAACATCCCTAAGACAAATAGCAAAGCCAGTACAAAAATAAATAATAGTATTGCTACGGATCTTAAATAAAATCACAGTTTTGCGACATATCTATATAGATATGACAAAGGTCATAAAACATAAGCATTTATTTGTGCTGTTTTAAGTCAATAAACTGTTGTTCATCATGAATCATTAGAAATTAAACTATGATTATGTATTTATTAAAATAATAATACATATTTTAAAAGCTGAATTAAGTTAATTAAAACCGACTCATTCCAACAGGTGCTTAATTGAATTTTTTAACTGATGAGGTCAGCTATAACCCTACATTCTTGTAGACTCACTGTGGTTAAAATCCTGTAGAATCTCTCTTTGCTGACAAAGCGCTTTACTCTACAACCCACTATGGTAGTCTGGTGGTGGGGTGAACGGCCATTTACTGAGGCAATGGGGGTGATTGTGGCCTTGTTAAATTGTACTTTGTTTCGCCAGCAAATATCTCGGCCTCCTCCAGGCAAGCGAAGGCGAACGACCAAAACTAGCGTGCCGGCTGGGGACCTGAGGAGCAGGCCAATTTTTCATCCTTATTGCCCGTGACATATCTAAAGTGGCAGAGTGCAACCCATCGAGACAGAAAGAGAAAAGGCGAGAGAGGTACGCACCTAGGATGAACCAAACGAGTTTCCTCTTCCCCGTCCCGGAGCCCTCAATCTGCCTCACTAAAACAATGCAATTTACCACTGTCGATTAGACCCGACGAGGTTAAAGTGAAGCAGTCCTGGGCGCCTGGATCCCGTAACTCACTCTGCTTTTGGCCCAGTTGTTTAGCCAACCGGCCCTGACCAGGCAGGGACTGACAAACAGAGCATGAAGACTGCATTAAAGAGCCTCTCTCTTCAAACGTTACACAACCTCATATTTTAATACTACTCGGGCCCCGACCCCTCCCTGGTTCTTTTTCTCAGAATGATAATGAAGTGATATAATCTATCGGGAGGACAGAGTGTGGAACCACGCTAATAATACACATGACAGGGAAAATTCTCAGCATTTCCCCCCTGGCTGTCGCTCTGAATCAGTCAAATTAGCGTACGTTGTAGACAGGTCCCCTCCAAGCTCATACGCATGAGGC
Source organism: Galaxias brevipinnis (assembly GCA_036023535.2). Taxonomy (NCBI): domain Eukaryota; kingdom Metazoa; phylum Chordata; class Actinopteri; order Galaxiiformes; family Galaxiidae; genus Galaxias; species Galaxias brevipinnis. Next base: position 5,110 of record JAVQIZ010140804.1, on the reverse strand, counting down.
TTGGTGATGGAGAACTGGCAAGGGCAACTTCAAGGTGACTTCAGGAAAGGGAAAGAAAGATAGCTGTGGTGGTGGAGATGGTGGTGGGTGGGGGGAGGGATTGTCACTGAGGGACGGTGATTGAGGGTGTATTTTACTGAATCACTGCACGTCATTTCTACTCTCCTTCTTCCTTTCCTTCCCTCCCACACTGTAGATTAAGATCTCTTGTTGTAATTATTGCTCTGCGAGGCAGCCTAATTCTGCCAAGGAGATAACATCACAGTCATCAGGTGCTGTAGAGGATATCTGGCGCCAGCTGTGCTCAGCCTCTGCACCTTCCTCTCTGTCGTATTGGAAGGTAATGGCACTGTTATGTGATACACGTCTGCTGATCGACTAGCTGCTGGAGCGCTGCCAATCTCCCCTGCTTCCGTGTTTGGTTTCCTTCAGTAAGCCCAGATAAAAGAAGGATGGAAGGAGAAAAAAAAAATATATATACACAGAGAAAAGTAGAGCGGAAATCCCTGGGGTGTCCTCGCGTTTTGCCACCTGACGTGCCACGAAGCATCAATCATCCTTCCCCGTCCCAGGAAACATCTGGCTCAGACACACCACATCACACTGGCTGCTTCTCAGGCAAACACAGGTGCCTAATGAGCACTCTTGGCACTTATCATTTTACTGTACTGTTGCCTAAAGCAAGGTGCGAGTACTAGGTGGATGCTAGGAACTGTGGCCGTAACCAACATGAAGGCATCACAGAGTATGAATAACTAATGTCTACGACGTGCGTCGTACATTTTAAGCCCTCATTCAGCCTAGGGCTCCCTGGATTCTGTCCTCTTTTCCCCAATTAACTGCACCCCTGTCTGGATGCCTGAAGGTGATATCAACAGGGGGATACATCTTTAAAAGTCTTGTGAAATGGCTAAAATTAGAAGGAAGTAGAAATCATTGGGTCGGTGCTGATGAAGGAACATGCAAATATCGCACGGAGCACTTGCGTCAGAAACGACACGCGTGCCACCACGGTGGCGACATGGTGTCTTGATCATGGTGGATGCCGAGCAAAGCCCCTACAAGGTGGCACTGTGGGAAAGTGGCTCAGCGATGGTGTGGTCTTAATTAGCAGCCGAGGCTGCTCAACACTAATACCCTGACGCACCAGAGACTACTCAACGTCATTGTTGCTAATCGCAAGCACCAAATGCTTTGTTGTCCATTTTACTGGAGACTTCTAAATGATAATGTGTGGGGGCTAGCAATGATAAGATGTGCTAGGAATATGGATTGACCTGTTTTTCAGCAGTATAGCATCATACATATTAAGGCACTATTGAAAGATCCACTATGCTATAGCTGTGGCTGTGTGTTTGTGAAGATTTGAAATGAAAACACTCCCTTCACTTTACTGTAATAATCAGAATTGAATAAATAGGCTAGTGGATTAGGACTTGTAGACAGGGAAATGTATTATTATTGCAGTGCAATGGCAGGCAATTACGGATGAAGTGGGCATCTCATTGAACTCCAGCCTCTAATAATCCTGTATTGCGAGGGTGTAGAAGCAGCTTAATGTTCAAGCTTGTCATCTCTGGCACTTGTCTGGATTAAATCTGCATGGTGTTCTCCACTAAATCTCTCTGAACATGGATGAATTTAGTTTAGGAAGTCCAACGATTGATGTTGATTTGAGTCTTCTTTAATGCTTGTTTGAGTGATATTTATTTTTTTCATAGAAGGGAGAAACCAATTGTATCTGTACCAACCTACTTAGACAATCGCTTAATGTTATGTTTTGTTTTGCAGATTAACATCATGCGATACATTTCATATATGTCTGCTCTCTCCCTATCTGTCCTATGACAGTGTTTGGATGTGAGTGTGAATGGAGGAGGCAGGGCTACTCGGTGGGAGAATGCAGACTGTCTCTACTTCTCACTGTCAGTGGGAGAGTCGCTGCTGCTTCACCCACACCCATGATCATGCTCTCTCTTTCTCCGTCTCGCTCCATTAAATGCAGACACTTTTTAAAAACTCCAGTATATCATTTAGAGAGGAAAAACCAAACGTGTTTGTTTGAAAATGCAACGTAGGTGACGGTGTCCTCAAGTTTTTGGGTTCTAGTGTTTTCCCCTGGCTCTCAGCAGCTTGACCTTGAGTGACCTGTCTGTGTGGACAGCCAGCGGTTGGGCTGGGTTGCAGAGGTAATTTAATTACCCGACCCGCCACAGGCAAGGGTAATGACTGCTCTCCAAATCCTCACTAATCCCCCATCTGAGTCCCCTCGTCGACCCTGGCTTGGGGCTCTCAGGGAAAGGAAGTGCTTGTTTGGTCCTCTCCTAGGGTCCTTGCAAAAAACACTACAATGCATTGCTTCTATATTTGGCCTGGTCATAGAAAGGAGAGGGTTCAACTTGGAAGTTTGTGTGTTCATATTGCGTGGGTATGAGTGTGTGTGATGTCCTTATGATTTTGCATGGGGGTGCACATGTCTTATTGTGTGTTTCTATTATCAAGTCTATGTGTGTGTATGCATACTCATAAACATAGAGTAATGGTGACATAACATCCTCTTAATTCCTTTCGCATATCTTCTGCGGCTCATTGGGGTTCTAAGGTCAAAAGGTCCCCTAATCTCTCCCTAAGAATGCCCTAATTATCACAACCTGGATGAATAGGAAGTGACCTTGGTCACTATCAGTTTCCTGTGGGTATGGTATCTGGCAGCGTTGAAGCACTAGTGTCTAGTGCCTCTCAATAAAACGGCATATGTGGCCAATGGATTCACATCCCGTGCACATTTTATTTTATGCCAGGAGAGTTACTGCTGGTTCCTTATCAACTTGTGTCGATTAAATGCAATAGACGCAAGGTTGCAGAGACTATGGTCTAGTATGCTCTGTGGAGACTTCCTTTGTGAGAGTCTCAAAGTGGGATGAGAGTGCAGTTTACAGAAAAAGCTTATTCCAGCTTGTGCTCGGAGTTCAGACACAGACATCTGTGGGATGTCAGTGGTGTTGGCATGTTTCATCGACCTCTGCATGTGCTGTGAGTGTGTGTTTGAGAAAGAGACTTGATGGGGCAGAGAGGTTGTGTTCTATAATACTGAGTAGGAGTGAAAAGACCAGCTGTGCAAGAGTGTTTTGAATAGAGCTTGCTGCCTCTCTGAATTGCTCCGTATCCGCACAGCTCCGAATAGCTTTTCTATCTGCCAGGCCAGCAATAAAGATGTAACTCTAAGAGGTGGCAGTCCCCTGCCTGCGGAGTACATAGACAGGGAGATTGTAATGAGAGCATCAGCTGTAATTAAGGCTACTCGCGCTCTCTCTTTCTCTTTCTGTCTCTCTCTCTCTCTCTCAATCTCTCTCTCTCTCTATCCCTCTCTCTCAGTTCAGTTTAGAATCCAGTGTTCCCACAGATGCTACTTCAGAGTACTCAAACACCCAGAGTTCTGTGGAAGTGAGATGAGTGCAACAAGAAAACACCACTGGGAACAAGGTAATGGAGGGAGATGTTACCTTTAAGGACACCCTAAAACTACTTAGAGTGGGTGTATTATTTGCCCAGGGCTAGATGCATGCCCAGACTAGTAGCATACCCAGGCCACACTTGATAAAAGCAAATAGACTATCACAGTGGATTTGTGTCAGCACATCATGTGCTTCTCTACCGACTAGGTATTGCAGTAGGCAGGGGAGACTTTTAAAATGCTTCTGACATTTAAGATGGCTTCCTCCCCATGCTTCATCCTTTTATCTATTTTGTCCTTTCTTTGGTGTCCTTGTGGCATCTTCCCTCTGGTTTCCCATCCCGTCCAATATCTTATTTATTTTTGGTATTTTCTCTTTTGTTGTATTCATGCTGTCCCTACTTTAAATTCTTTCTAAACCTCTTTTTGATTAATAGAATAGTCCAAAGTTATTTCCCATGTATTTGAGTTAAATAGCCTTTCCACTCCATTCTGGAAAGCTTTTGATTTGGCAGCAGTGTGTTTTCAGTTTCAGTCCTGTGAGGCCATGGAACCCAGAGCTTCCAGAACAAAGCCTGTTGCTTCAAACAGCCGTGATAACCTTACAGATAAGAGACATAAAAAAGCTATCTATTGAATTTGGGATTTTATTTGGTTTATTGACTGGTCATGCAAGCTGTTCTCTTGTAGTTCTGTATTTGCAAGCTTGGCACTGCACTGAAAAACTTTTTGGACCATCCCAATATCGTTATATAATTACTGCTGCCCTTAGAGACACAATTTGAAACATTATTTAAAAAAGAGTGGGTAGATTACCACAATTTGCCTCTGCTGATATTGAATATTTAACTTTTTCATCAACTAACCACAATAAGACCAAAAGCCCAAACTTACTGGTATATATAAAAACCTTAGGTACTTAGATCAATAATTTCTTATATTATGCCATTTCAAATGGGAAAAAGCTCTTGGCACTGCTGTTCTACCCTCAATACTATTTAATCACCAGGGACGTGTTTCCACTGTTAATGCCTCCAGATTCCCTTGAGACCCACTTACCTGCTACCATTAGTTGGAAAGCCCTGATGATGCAGCCTGCTCATTGAGTCACGCAATAGGTTGCCGTGGAAACGTAGTCATTCAACAACGCTGAGTGGAAATCCACAGAGATACGTTTGTAACAACCAATCAGTCAATCATTAGTTGTCCTCTGTGGTCAAGATTCAAGATTTCAGATGTTGATGCTTGTGTTGTCTAACAGAGAGCTAGTTATTGCTTAACTATATTTACATGGCCATAGTTGACTCCTTTCTCTCAGGAGGAAAGACATAAATTATTGTAGGTCTGCATTTGTAAGCAAGTGTCCTCGACCTAGTAAGAGCTGACTGAAGAATGCCCTCTAATCCCTTAGTACCATCAGACTGTGATCCATTATCAACAACTACCGACGTTTAATGTTTGGAGAGCCATTGTCGTCAGCCGTCAGTCAGGTGTATAGACAGCATTCCCCCTCACAGTGTTGCTTTCTACCCCTTTGTTTCTGTTAAGTAAAATGTATTATTTGTACCTATTTTAACTATGATTCTGTAGCAGTTAAGTTAAAGTGTTGGGCGTGTCCCCGTTCTCCAACAGCCTCTGACACTGGGGAGTCCTTGT
>JAVQIZ010140757.1:0-43022 GCA_036023535.2 Galaxias brevipinnis | reverse complement strand
CTCTGTCTCTCTCTCTCTCTCTCTCTCTCTCTCTCTGTCTCTCTCTCTCACTCTGTCTCTCTCTCTCTCTCTCTCTCTCTCTCTCTCTCTCTCTCTCTCTCTCTCTCTCTCTCTCTCTCCCTCTCTCTTTCTGTCTCCCCATCTCTCTTAATGAACTAGGGCTAGAGAGGTGAGGGTTAAATGGTGCATTGACCACAATCCTCGCTGCTGCTCTGCCAAGCCTGAGGTGGGACACAGTGCACTGCCCCCGTGCCCCCTCTGTGATATAGATAGTCCACAGGGAGGCGAGACAGGTGGCATCATACGCTTAAAGAAATTCAGAGTAGCAGTGTGTGTGTGTGTGTGTGTGTGTGTGTGTTTGTGTTTGTCTTAACTTTCCCTTCTCATCTCCTTCCTGTTCCTGTGGTCTGTCTTATCACTAGATCATTTTGCCGTGTGTATCAGTGCGCGTGCACGTGTGTGATCTCTGCACCCCAATGCCTCATGGGTGATGCGGTCTTGGTGGGGCTAGGCCAGGGGTCAGTTAAAGCCAACAACAAGCTGAAGCCAGGCCTAATGGGCTGGTTAAGTGGAGTCAGGGGATACCCCCCTCCTCCTCTTCCAGTCAATCTGGGGCAGCAAGAACAATGACGGGATGATTCCAGTTGACCTCCTCAGCAAAGAGGGGCGCAGGAAATTGAGAAAGTTACTTCAGATTGCTTGTTTTTCCTTTTGTTGCTATTGAAACACTAAGCTTCCAAAATAAGTAATGGAAGTAATTAGTATGTACTAATTCTAACAAACCCACACTTTTAAATGGGTCAGGTAATCTCACTAATCACTTTTGACATTTTATACCTTGGTTTTTGGTCTAGTTGAACAAGGCCAGGAGAAAAGCGAAATACACTATAAGAACATCATTAGGAGTAGGATTTTTCGGTGTGAATGTAAATCATTGGAGATCACAACGTAAATCAAGCCAACCCAGCAGTAGACTGAAAGAGCAAATGTCAGATGTTAAAACCAGAGGTAGGAAGGAGAAGCCAGGTAGAGGCCAAGGAACAACGTGAGGAGCGTCTGTTTGTGTGTGTGTGTGCGTGCGTGCGTGCGTGCGTGCGTGTGTGTGTGTCTTCAGAGCAGTTTGGCGGGGGGGGTCTATAATGAGACAGTGAAGAATAGGGAGCACCATACATGGAAAAGATCTCCATCCCTCTTTTTTCTCTCTCTCCACAATCTGCTGAAGCTTCCTCTGACCCTCCACCATGCCCTCGACACACAGAGAGGCAGAGCGAGAGACGAAGTGGTTATAATAGAGAAATAGTGTGAGGGGTAGATATACAAAAGAAATGGGTATACAATGAAGGACAGAGATACGGAGGAAAAAGCAGGGTATAAAAAAATGGAACACAAGAAAAAAAGATGGTAGATATAAAATTGGAAGGGAGATGATAAAAATAATGGAGAAAATATCTGAGGAGAGACAGAATAAGGGACCGTAAGAGTGATGGGTGCGGAAGAGCAAGCAGGAGACGAGAGAGAGCGAGAGAGAGAGAGATGTTCAAAGAGCGAGAATAGGAGACGGTGTCCTGGAGACCAGAAATGAGGCAACCGTCAAAAGAGAATGTAAAAGAGAGCCGAGGAGGGGGAAAAAAGAAGCAGATAAGAATAGCGGAGAGACAGAATGTGAGATTGGATAGAGGGGGGAACAGAGAGAGGGAGAGGGGGAGAGCGGGGGCTCTTGACGGACGCAGCCACGGCAGACCTCATTTGATTAGGTCTGCAGTGAGGCGGTATTAGCCCAGTTCTATTTGCCCACTGTATTATCTCCTGCTCTGCCCCACACAAACAAGGCTCGCCTCGCCGCCGCCGCTGCATAATACATTTGTTTAGCACAGTTAAGATCTAACGCAATCCACCGCCTCCCCTCGAGGCAGCCATATTGCCTGCTATCAGCAAGTGCCTTTTTTTTTTTTTTTACCAAACGGGCGGCTGTGTTTCATTTTTCTTTGTGTCATATTTAGGTTGTGGCAGAGCCGTTTCCAACAGGGCAGACTTCTCGCGTGCTGGTGATAATTCAGAGAAGAACCGGCTCATTACAGACGGCTCATTCTCAATCTTGCCTTTTGGTTGGCCTCCTTTTTGCTCCTGATGATAGTTGGGAAGGAGGATGGGAGGCTCTTGGAAAGGACATGTATGAATAGATTGCTTCTGATGGTTGTTCTTCTGGACGCCTCTGGGTGCACCACTCGTGCCCTTTTCTCTTATTGGAGGCTTCAGAAGTTTTCCTTGAGATTTCCCTCGCCCGCCCTTTGTTGACCCTCATCGCCTCCTGTCCGCCTTCTGAAGAGGGAGACAAATTCTCCACCGTCCCCACTTTGGGAGCCAGTGCCTCCGTTCCCTCTGCCCAGACCGAAGGAGCTCTTTCCAGCCCTCCTCCTCCTCCTCCTCAGAAGAAGTGGTGCCCAGAGGAAATTCACTGAGACGGAAGTTTATGACTTTGCAATCCTTTGATCCAGGGTAACCTGAGTGCAGTAATCTGCTGTGATTGAAGGATGGAGGAAAGGAGGGGGGATGGAGGATAGCGCTAAAGTGAAGGCTAGGGATAGAGGGAGAGAGCGGGCGGTAAGCGGGGGTGGTGTGTAGTTCCACTCAGGGGGGGTGAAGCTTGGATTCCATACGTTGGCTATTGATTTTCATGTAATGCCTAAGCGACTAGGGAGGCCTGGCAGCCTGTCACCTGGACATAGGAGGGGGAAGGAGCAGAGTGAGTGCGAGGCCAGGGAGAAGGGATGAGAGGAATTGGGTTTTGGGGGCTAGCTCAGTGAATGTGATTGGTTTATTACTCGCTGGAAAGTTGAAATCAAATGGATCCTCGGTCAGCAGCAACTGGCGGTTAGAGGCTCAATTGAAAGATCAGTGTCTTCAGGAACAATTTGACCAGAATAAGTGCTCAATTGTTTGATTGCCCCTGTGAGGAGCCGCTCTGTTTTTCTCCCTGGCTCGTCCAAACGCTTCTCCTAAACCCTCCTAAGCCTTCCTCACCCACGTCCAGTGCCTAATTGGACTTGGTTTCCCACCCCACTCCTAGAGATGGCCAAGAGCCGGTCGTACTGTATTTTAACTCCCCGACGACAGAGAAGAAGAGGCGAAGACAGCTGTTTCCGTGGAAACGGAGCAGCTCGGCTCATAAATAAAGATGAGCTGGGGGAGGCAGCTCAGGCCAGGCGTAATGCATAGTCATGAGCAGTCAGCCCTGGTGACTGGGGCACTACAGCACTGGGGTCACGCCGGGGTACACTGGAGAGGCGAAGGTCAGCCCCTAGTGACTGGAGCGCTACAGCCCCAGGGTCGCGCTAGGGTCCCACTGGAGAGGCGGAGGCCAGCGCAATCGGCCGGTTTAAAAGGGTGGCGAGCGCCGCGGTCATATTAGTATGTAATCCACATTCAACATTTCGCCAAAGGCTTTGAAAAGAAATTGCATTCTAAACGCTTCAACAAGGCCTGTATCAGGGTAGGCCGTCTCCTGTCTACTCGAGAGACGAGAGGCAATGGGACACTTGGAAAGAGAGAGACCTTTGTCTCACATCAGCTTTTCCTTGATTACGGAGCTGCTGTACTGGCTTGGTTCCTGGCTCCGACTGGATTTATTTTTATTGATAAAGCGCCTCTCGAAACTAGAGTTAGCAGATTGACCAGCTGCTAGTAATATTTAAAGAGCGCTGGGCTCCTCGGCTCCTTAATGGGCACACAGCGGGCAGCCCAGCCATGTGTGAGTTCCAGTGCCTCACCTCCGTGGGTTGGTACCAGCTCTGCCAAGCGCTGCCTTGGCGGCGGGCGAGACTGCAAAACCAAAAACTGTTCCCCGTGCTCCACCCTCCCATCGCCCTCCCTTAACGGGCTCTTGTCATCGACTTTAAACAGAGAACTTGACGAGCGGCGGAGAACATTTTCCCTGTCGGGTTACATGATACTCCTGGAAAAAGGTACTATTTCTGATCCATTGCGCGTCATTGCTTCTGGCCCTCACGCTTTCAGCAGAGAAGACGTGGATGTGCCGTGCCCAAGTTACCCTTCAAAGACAGGCTTTCAAGGTCGAGGGACAGTATTGATATGTTCAAACATTTAAAATAGTAGGAGGTCTGAGCGCCTGAGAGCAGGAGCTGTAAATGTTCCTCTTTTTCCGGGTCCTGTCAGAGCGGGATTCTGTCCGTCTCGGGTCACGGTCCATTTACACGCCCTCTCAGACCTATTTTAGTTAGGATTCATTTATCCTGTCCTTCAGCTGTTCTCTGAAGCGCAGAGTGCCACCCCCCCATGACCCTTTTATTGCCTGCCTGTTGCCTCTACAACAATTAGTGGCAGTGAGCAATTACCAGACCATCGGCCATTTGCCCCCTTCCATTTACTGGCAAAACATATTCGTAATTGTTGCTTGGCTGGGCTAAAGGTACCTCCCAACCTGTTATTAGAGGCATAATTGCACTACGTTAATGGCCTTTCGAGGACAATGTACCCCCGCCCCCCCCCTGCCAATCTGTTACTCTTACCGCCAGCAGCCAGCCTCATGCCCCCCTCCACGTCAGATATTTGGAGAGGTTGGGCTTGAAGCTCTGGCGTCTTTCATCCCAGCTGCAGACTGGCTTTGAAGGCCCGACAGTGCTGCAGGTGGAGAATCCATGCTCATGCAGCCCCACATGGAGCGGAGCCATTTTCTTTTAACGACTAGCGTACATTTGAAAAAAAGTTTAGCTTCCTCCTTGTTTTGGAAAAAAAAAGGAAGCTTGACGCATGGTTGTGTGCGTTGGGTATAAAAGTGAGGGTGCCAGGTCTACATCTGCCGTTGTAGAGGCACTTCCCCTAACAGACAAGGCTGTCCACTGTTGGCCCCTTGCCGGCTTGTCTTTCCTAAGGCCACTCACAAAGCATGATACTGAAAGGGACGGGGAAGAGAGAAGGAGCGTCCTGTAAATGTCACCTGCTCAAAGAGATAAGCCCCGTTTTTCTTTTGTGTTTTCCCCCCACCGCTACTCCTCATGTTTGCCTCGCAGGCAGGAGATCCGTCCAAACTGTCCTGGCTAATTAAATCTCTCCGGTGCGGGCCGGTCTATTTGGGCGGACAGAGAGACAGCCTAAAATGCTCTCTAGCTGAAGGGTAGCTGTAGTCCTCAGCCCACCACCACTTAGTCCTCAGCCCACCACTCCTTGTAATGGCTGGTAGAGGCATGGCGTTCGCCGGCGTTGAACCCTGCCACCGCGAGCATGCTGCTGCAGCCGTTGGACAACATGTGCTGGGAGAGGGCACAAAGGAACCGCTGAACCTCTGGCCTGCACACGTCCAGAACCATAGCCAGGGCTTAGCAGCAACTCAGAAAGCAACTGTTTTTGGCAGGGGAGCTAAGGAACAGTCGGAAACCAAATAGAGAGAGGGAGTTTATGATGTGTGCTTGGACAGAGCGCTTGGTGTCCCAGGCCATCCTACTGGTTCGGGTATTTCTTTCATCATGGTATTCACAGCTCACGCTCGTTCTCAGTTAAATCTCCACGCTCTTAGGCATGATAAAATGGCTGCTCCGTGGCCAACATCTCCACACCGACAGTAATTCTCCAGAACAGCCCTCCTGGTTGCTGTTTCTGTCTTTAGAAACACAAGGCTGGTGGCAAGCAGTCCTGATCTGTGGGACCTGCAGCGAGGAAAGCTTTTTAAGTGTTACCTAATAAGGGCGTATGCCGGCTTTATAGGCGTCTGGAGAGTATCCGTGGACCCTCCCAACCGTCAAAGCACTGCGGTGCCAGGCTTAAGGCTTTTTCCCACACCGACCAACGGACAGATTAAGGGAATCATTTTATTGACAGCCCAGAGAGTTGCAAGCTGCCACAGGCAGTCAATCAGAATTCCCAAGCAAACCTGTGAGAGAAAACAAATTCCGTATACGCCGGGTATTCTTACAGCCACCGCCATATGTTCAGAAAGCTGACCCGACAAACTTATTCCACAGCAATCTGGAACACTCAAACTTACACTCTGTGTCTTTGATATTTGGATGCAAATTCTGCCCTTGGTTGGCAGGGGAGCGTGAAGAATAGCAATAGGCCGCGGTCGCCTCCCGAGCGCCCAGACTATGAAGGGGAGCAGGCGGGGAGGGAGAGGTTGAGTGCACGCTGCATAATACCCATTATCTACCTGAGATTGGAGTCCGAGGGAGAGCGGGGCCCAGGCTGGAGAGGCCCTGATTAGTTTCCCCTTCTGCTGCTGTGCTGTCCCCTCCTCTGAGTGAGGCCATCCATACTGACACAGGGCTGGAGGCCCCGCTGCACCCCAGCCTCCCTTCTTATCCACCCCCCCCCCAACACACACACACACACACACACTTTCTGCTTCTTTAATACCCACCCTGTTTCATCTCACCAGCTCTTGCGTGCTCTCTCTCTCTCTTTCTACCTCTCGCTCTTTCTCTCTCTCCCCCTTTCTCTTTCCCTCTGTCCTACTTTGGCTTACCTGTCCATTATATGGATAGTGCTGGTCCTGGTCTGGGAACAGCAAATGTAATTGACCATCTCCAGAGTCGAAACAGCTGGGCCTGTAGATTAGTTGGATGTCCATTTATTCAAAGGCTGTGATAATTCTGAAGTCCCCCGGTGTGTGTGTGTGTGTGTGTGTGTAGCAGCACTCGTTACTAGCTCATTCCCACTCTTCCTTCCTCTCTCTGCCCCACTTGTTTTCCCCCTCTCTCCCTACAGTCTCTCTGTAATATTCATGCACAGCCTTTTCTAAAGCCCCAGCGCTGGCTGTGGCGAAGTGTAATCATTTAACCTGATTATGCCGCTGATGAAATTAAATAATTTGGTAAATGAAAATAATAATCTGAGTAATAAGTATCGGGGATGCTGGTGCACCCATGACGTATGACGCACATCTTGGCACTCGTTTTATTTTTTTTTCTTCTCTTCCCGTTCTATATGGTAATTGTGTCTTATGCATACCAGCTTTGAAGCCGAACTTGAGTGCATAGCTTCCTTAACCTAAAGTGGTTTTCCAACTTCTCCAAAAAGCAGTTTCATCGAGCATTGGACTTCTGATGAGTTGGTGGTGATGAATGATCGGTAAAAGGCTTGGGTTTGTGAAGCCTGTCAAGGTGACCAGTCACAGTGGCCCCTGCGGCGACCTGACGGGGAAAGGATCACCGCAGCGGGGCAACCAGGGACAGATTAGGAGCTGTGTGGTTGCTAAGCTAGCTGATCAGGTTAAAAGCTTTGCACCTGTCGCTTTTGTAATGACATTAAACGGCGAGGCAAAAATTAAAGACAATTACGGATAATGAATGTGCCCCTGCTACGCAACTGCTAATGGGGGGAAACAAAGAGGGAGGACAAACAGAAAGAGGGTAGACCACAGGAAGGACCCGCTAGTGTGTGTCCTGGGCTGCCGTTGGAAAGAGGCCATTACAGAGACAGCCTCGTCGGTGATCGTCAGAACAGCCCCATTGTCGGTGGTGCCTAACCGCGTCGCAGCATGGCCTGGGGTCAGACAGAGCTGCCCAGATGTCAGTCCTTATCATGTGCCAACATGTAATTGTGTGGCACAGACCACTTTTCCAAATTGACGAGGCACAGCAGAAAAATGGCTCTCTAAATGCTTTCATAAACCCCCCCCTAACAAAAGGCCTCAATAAAATGGGCGGGAGGGGAGGGGGATTTGCACCTGCTTTGCATCCTGTGATTGCTTCCAACAGCCCCCTCCCTTTTTCAAACAAATGCAACTGTTGAGGTGTTCGGGGTGTTTTTAGTCTAATGGACGAGGTTTGTTGGAAATCCATCCAATTAAGGATGTTTACGGAGGTTGTTTGGTGGAGCGGCGCATTAGCCATTGCCCTAAAACATAAACAGGCATGGCATGACTGCAGAGGCCAGTCCGACAGGGGAATGTAATTGCAGCTTGTGTAAAAATGCCAACCCCAGCATGAGTGACGAGGCCTGGACACATAATGAGTGCTGTGCGACGTCGGGGGGCGGGCGAAAAAGGCCATGGGCGCTTCTGGCCAACGGAATAACGGCATTGTGACTGAGCGATTAGGTCGCACGCGGGCCTGATTGGATTTGGGCTGTGGAGATTTGTCATTTTGGGGAGCACCGGCATGCATCATAGATGGCCCTGTCGTAGGACAGCCCCGGGAAACCTGGGATATGATCAGCCCGTGTCATTGGCTGCCTTCTCTTTTTTTTTTCTTTCCCCTCAAGCTGCCAAGGCTGACTCACACTGGACCAACACTTCTTTTGTTGGTGATTTATTTATTCTTGCATGGCAGGTTCTATCGACAGGGCCTGTAGGCTCCAGGGCAGACTGTGTCACTTTTTTTTTCTTTTGGAACCTAATATCTAGCATGTGATATTTACCCAGGAAACAAATGTTTTGGCCTTGGTAAGCGACCAGAGTAGGGGTAATTATGGCTTAATTGCCCCTCAAATCACCTCATCTTGCTGCTCATGGGTCTCCCGCTGTTTTTGCCCACATTTCCTCCACTCCAGACTTCACCAGGCTCCTCCGCCAGTTCCCTCCATCGCTTGCCCGATTTCATTACCCTCAAATCCAATTACTCACCGTATGTTTGTGGCTTCATCGCTGGAATGTGGGCGGAGCACTGCTCTCCCCACTTCCACATCGATGAGGCTAATGCAATGTGAAACACGTGTAGGCTTTGAACAACCACCATATGGGATGGAGCCTGGAGGATAGGCCAGGCAGCTTCTGCTGGAGGCCACACACGGCTTCCCGTCAGACAGAACGGGAGGGGATGGGAATGAAGCCTCCTGCACAACAGAAGAGTGTGGAATACACTGATGTTACAGGAAGACTAGAAGGGATAGGGGTACAAGATAACATATCTCACTGTCAACTCCCCAAGTGGGGGCAGAGGTACAAGGCCTGCTGCAGCTCTCCACCCCCCCAGGGAACCACAGTACAAAGAGATTATACATTGGGGTCATTAATAATCGATAGAAGGGATTCAGCAGAGAGCTTAAAAACAGCAAATGGCTCTCCGTCTTTCAACCTAGAGTTGCAATATTTATGTTTCCTTGCTGCTGTCAGCCACTCTGCGCTCTCCCTAAAATGGAGGGCCAGGTTTTGGACCACAACTGAAATATCTATATCTTATCTTTGTCCTGTTGTACTTTCTCTCTCACTCTGTTTTTTTCTTCTATCTGTCACTCTCTCTCTCTCTTTCTCTCTCTCACACACACACACACACACACACACACACACACACACATACACACACACAAACATAGATAGAAATCAGCTGGCAACTTGCTACTGTGATTCAAGCAAACTCGCCTGCCTTGGTTCCTCAATGTAGTTTTTCACATACATTTTCATGCCCGTCATGTCTGCAGAGTTCATTCAGGGTCACTGCGCCCCCCCCCCCCTACACACACATACACACCCTCTGAGATGAGGGAGTGACCTCTGCTGTACCACTGGCCTTGTCTTACTCTGACAGCTTTAGCCCACCATGCAGCCCCAAGTATCTGATACATATTACAGTGCAGGCTAGCCCCAGGCCCTCCATGCCCATAAATGTGTCATGTCTCAGGCTTGTCTGGGTAGAGGTCAGCTTTGAAGAGCCGGCTCGTCTGAAGACGGCAGACAGTCAGAGCATTAGTGCTACTAAGGATTCTGCTCTGTGATGGAAAATGGGTCAAACATACATGCTGGTGTACAAACATTCATTAGTGCTCTTCACACAGTGTCCAGGCTGTTGTTTTCCTCTACTGTTATTATGATAATGATGATGATGATGATTATTATTATTATTATTATTATTGTTATTGTTATTATTATTATATAGTGCTATTTTGACTTATGCATGCATGAAAACACTGTGATCAGAGAAAAAGCATGCACTATTGTAATCACAGCCTAGAGGGGTTTTCTGGCTTGCAGTGGGTCCACAAGCTATTTGAATTCTACTCGAGATGCCGTTGACCGGGTTCTCTTTTCCTGCGACCAGTGTCTGTGTCGGCTGGGTGTCTCTTCACATTTGCTTGGCATACCTCACCTGCTCGGAATAAGAACGACTGGAGCAGGTGTGTCTGAGACGGCCTGTCATGTGGCCGACAGGTCGTCTCTTTTCCCTCCTCCTGGTGTTTGTCTCTGCCGTTGGTGTGGTTGGTCAGGCCCATGGTGAATTTCCCTGGAGTCAATATGTTTATGGAGATGATGGTGATTTTGTCTATTGGTTTACGCTGCTTATCTGCTCTGGCACTGAGCATAATCCCGTACTCTAGAGGTGTATTGGTCTCTGGGGGTAGATTCCAAATTAGGATTAGGATATGCGATGAGATCGAGGGGACTAAGCACAACCAATCAGTCTGCAGAGCCGGCTGGTTCAGCTGTTACAGTAGACAGTCTGACATCAGATGATCTAAAGGTACACGGTCCTAGGCCCTAAACATAACGTGATATGTAGAGTCGTCTCAGATGGACAAATAACACAACATTTGTCTGATCTTCATCGCAAGGAAAAACGGTTCTTGTCAATATACTGCATTTACACAAACAGTTGGGAAGTTGACATTCTATTATATGTTGTCGCTTATATTATTTTTTCATATATATCATTTTATAACATTTCTTGTGTTTGTCGTTTCCCACAGAGGACCTGCTTCCAGTAGGGTTTCCCAACATAGACATGGGTCCCCAGCTCAAAGTAGTGGAGCGCACGCGGACAGCCACTATGCTCTGTGCTGCCAGCGGCAACCCCGACCCAGAGATCACCTGGTTCAAGGACTTCCTGCCCATCGACCCCAACGCAAGTAATGGGCGAATCAAACAGCTACGCTCAGGTAAGGCTCTGAAGCCCCTCTCCTGCTGATAATACAATAGGACACTTTGCTGTAATGATCGTCGTTAGTACATACTGAACAAAGAGCAGTAGAGGTGGGATTTTGAGAGCTAGTGCATGCCAGGTGGACGTAGACTTCAGGCTGTTTTGCTGCGCTTATTGAAGGCCGCAGACATCGACAGTTTACTATGTCCTAGATATGTCATAGTAAAGGCAGCACAACCCACATTATACCCCTACAACATTGTGGCACGTGTTGTCTTGTTTCCATTGATTTGAGTGTATTGAGGGACCTACTAAAGCAAAGTCTAATTATAAAACTAATCAAGTGCAGGCCTTGGAGTGGCCCAGGGCTAGAGGGGGTTGATGTTGTGGGTCGATGGAGTTCTCACCATCAGAAACAAATCCCACGCATCCCCTATGCTTTGTGTGGACACCATTCAAATAAAGAGCCCTTTACCACCACCAGTCTGCTCCAGTTGTAACCCAGGTGAACTGCACCACCGTACCAATGTTGCTTCCACTCCATATGTCTTAAAGTAGTAGTTTTAAAGGCGTATGATTTTTATTGAAAATGTTTTATGATGACAAATTTATTATTTACACTTTCTTTGAACAACCTTTGGCTCAAGTTAGTTAACACATTTAACCAGAACATATAAACGTATTATTATTTTTGCAACAAATTAAGCCACGTTGTCCAAAAGAAAAGAACAGGAAAAGGCATGTCTTACAACTAAAGTGCTCTGCTTCTCAGTGTCAGTGGAACAGGGTCTCCCAGTGGGAGTATCAGGGGCTCCTGAAGTGCTTTGGAAAAAAGAGGGTAGGAGCAAATGTGTTTGACTTCTGTCTGAGGACAGCAGCCCACCGCAGGGGATTCTTCTGAAGCAGAGCCTGGAATGTCTTATGCTAATGTCTCTGCTTGTGCTCATTCCCACACTGCCAGCTTATCCCAGGGCCGAAACAGTGCAGATGCTTCTAGCTTGGTTGAAAGTATAGGTACAGTTGGAAGTAGAGGTATGGGAAAATGTCTTGGCATTATTGAATATAGCAATAAAACAAGGAATGATCTGTTGTTTTTTTTTGGATTGGTTATCAAGTGAGGCCCACAGAGGGGGATGAAGCAGGACTGTATCCTCTTATACAGGAGGATGTTGTCTTTGTATCCCTTGTCGTCGTATTTCACATGTCTTTGATTGTCTGTTAAGTCCTTTTTTGTCTTTCTGATGCCTACAGCTCTTCTTTATTTTGTCTGTCTTGTCTGTTGAATCTTTGATGTGTCACAATACACATCATGCAGACTTCAACTGCTTTCATTTGACCTCCCCGTAACCCAGTGCCAAGCACTCTCTAGAAATGAACAACACAGACCGACTAAAGCATGAAAAAACACTCATTCTTCTTCTAAAAATGAAGAAACCAACATCATTTTAACACAATTGTAACACAGAATACATAAAACATGATGTTACCTTGCACATGTTCTAATTATCGGAAATCGATGACTTCATCAAATAATTGAAATTTGTATCATACAAATTTGAGAACATTTGTTAGTAGTCAAAGAGGACATACCTTTCATGAAAGTGTTATTGAATATTGTTTTACAATAGGAGAAGGCCTCTCTTAACACTAATGCTTTAAGGGGCTACTCTCAGTACTTTGACCACACCCTAAAATGAACTGTTCTGTTTTTCCTTTTCTGTTGGTTGCCTGTTCCTTTATCATTTCCAGAAGTCTTTGGTAAGTGTCTCACTAAGTCCACAAGCCCCCCCACTGTCCCTGAAGCAGATGGCATTTTAACTACTTTTAAAATGCATGCCCCACGTCCTCCACCTCCCCCCCCCCTCCTCCTCCTCCTCCTCTTCTGTCTGTCCCTCGCTAACCCTTTCCTTTTAATTCCTCCATTTAATTTTCTCCCTTTGACGCCCACTAATATGCACTTCTATTTCTCAAATGGAACTTTAACTAGAAGTTTGACAAAAAGGACAGGAGCGTGAAGAGTTGATTGTGTCTGACATTGTAAATTCAGAAGTGCTACCGCTCTGGATTCTTTTCAATTAGCAGGCTACGTAATAGGGCTTGATTTGAGTCCAACAGTTTTTATGTACCTAAAGATAAGGGCAGATATTTAGAGCATATAACACTGGGTTGTTTTGGGAGAGACAATCTGTTCCCCCGCTAACACACACAAGAGTGCAGGAAGACATGCACACTCACACAGCTGACCCTGAGTACAAGAACAATTCCCTCGTCCAAAACTACTTGGAAAGTGTAGTGTTGACAGTTTCTTTCTAGTTGAGGGCCATGGTGTAGCTGAACCCTCCAATCCCCGGACGTGACTCTGTCCACCTTTTCCGGCCATGGACAAATATTTTCTCAAGGGAGGGTTTCCCCTCTGGACTAGTTAGTCCTTACTATCTGAAAACGTTTTGTATCCCTCTTGAAGTGTGAGGGCACAATGACAGTTGCATTTGGACATTTCTGACCATGTCCGAGGTCGACTTTTAAACTCCCCCGCAAGCACACACACAGGCTTTTAGGCCGTTCTAAATGAAAGGTGAAGACTTTAAGATTGATGAATAGAAATCCTGTTTGATTCTCTTAGCAATGTGAGTCCTGTGGTTGAGATTCAGAAGAAGACCTCTTGCTGTTGCTTCTGGAAAGCCTGTCCAGGAGCCAAGCCAACCTTTATGCTGATGAGAAAAAGGCCTGCTCAAAGCCCCTCGGCTACGATCATTTCCACCGGAGCAGCTGAGCGCCCATCCTTAATCTCCCGGTTCCAAGAGAAACAAGCTTCAAAAGCAAAGGTAGAAGGGAATACTTCAATATTGTTTCTCTCTTGAGGGGAGACAGAAATGAGATTTTGGATCCTGGTCTTTGTTCCGTTCACCAAATGATCCCCCCGTTTTCTCTTTGCTTCCCAAGAGCGCCGTGCCTCTGTGTTTGAAACAGATGCATTCATTAGCTTTGGGTTGGGAAACAGCCGTGTCCCAGTCAGTGATATATGGGAGCACACCCCGTTGTGTGTGCACAACTCCTGACACCCTCGGCAGTGCCCTTGAAGAAACACATTTTCAAGAAGTAACAGGAGATGGAAAAGTTCCCTTGTCGGTTGAACTTCCTGAATAATTTTTCTGCTCTTTTTTTCCGCGGCGCAGGCATGATCTGATTGCGGTTGGCTGTTTCTGTGGCCACTTGTTTTTGCTCCAGGCACAGGGGGCCCATGGGGATTCTGTCATTAATGGGTCCTCCAATAGATGTGCACAGCTTTGGAAAGGGCTGAGGAGGGGTATGGAAGGCTCACCAAGGTAGAAACCTTTTATCACATTCACTCGAATATATTTACTTTGCAGTCAAGAGTCAACAGCGTGACAAAAACAACAGCATTCAAGAAAAAAAAGTATGTTTCCCGAGCTGTGCTGTCCTGGGTCTCTGGAGAGCGAACGGTGACTAGATGGGTGTGCGTTGCTGTGGCCGTGGCTGCTGGCTGAGCTGTGATATTTACACGGGGAGCCCCCCGAGGAGAGCTCCTCTGGAGGTGTGGAGGGAGCTTGACATTTCTCTCCGGTCCCCATGGCACCAGACCTGAGGCCCTCGCTGGCCTTGTCAGGATGAAAAGATGAAAAGAGAGCGAGTGAAAGGGAAGCGGGATGTAGGTATATTCATGAGGAATGCTTTCTTTAAAGGTTTGACACCTGGAGCGGAGTAGATAACCTGGTACTCCTGTGCTCTGTTTGCTGTGGTTAAATCCCACACCGTCGCAATTGTAGACACGGCTGTACATGTGCTTTAAGTTGACTATGAAGCCGATTGAAAAACGCATTCGTTGGTAGGGCACATTCACAAAAGTGCAAAATTGAATCCTGTGTAGATACTCGTAATGGCATTCTAGATCAAAGCACATGGTGTCATAACTGCGTATCGAGGATGAATGCCTGACCTACAGACGTTGTGGTGAGCAGGTGTTCCAATGCTGAGACAGTGCCAGGGTCCAAGACGAATTGCCATGGTAACAAGAAGGTCAACCAACCATCTTTGGTGGGTCCAATGGTGGCCAACTCCCAATGTGTCAGCCACTGTCATCTCTGGCCAGATTGGCACTGCCTCTGGATAACCTACTTTCTTAAAACACATTCATCCCATGTTCAGAGGATTTTACAGTGAAAAACGTGTTCAAGGGCATGCAGAAAATCGACCAATTGGCCATATTCTGCCTGCTACATGATATACATCATTTGTTTTCTACAGTGAAATAACAGAATTTCCTGCTCAAAGGTTTTTAAGTTAAAAGGCGTTCTGTGTTGACCCTTTTAATTCAGCCCTCATTTTATCCCTGACTTCTCTCTTGTTGCTGGATTTGATAATAAACTACACTAAGTTGTTTTGTTTCTGGAAGTATTTCCTTATGCTATCGTAAACCAGGGGATTCTGCCACCTGTCTTTTTGTTCTTGTCCTACATGTTAGCATACCAAGCTTATAAACAGAGATGCAAGCCTCCTTTACTAAACTAACCTATCCCCTAACCTTAACTTAACCTTACCCCAACTATAACCTGACCTTTACCTAACCGCACCTTAACTAGAAACTCCTTCACTCCCAACTAAGATTTCCAACCTAGCCAAAAGTAGATACAACAGCTTCTTGCTGCCCTAAACGCTAACTCTAACCACTTAACCAATCCCCACCCCTTTCCCCTCTTTGTATTGTGATTACCTCTGATCTTCTAAATTCCGGAAAAAAAAGTTCCACATATTTTGCCTGGTTTTGTGAGGAAACAACAATTCAGGCTCATTACCTCTTTCTGTGCAATTTTACTGTTGTGATTATGGTGTGATAAGTGGAGCTATAAAGCACTTTTTTTGTAGTTATTGTCGATACCTAGTACTCCGGGAAATTATAGGCTTTGTCATAATGGCTTTCATAAGTGGTTCTTCAAAACCCATTCTTTGTAAAATCATGTTTTCAGTACACTCTTTTGATGAGACATTTCTCTAAGAAATAATCCAGCTCTGATTGGTGTTATAGGCCATACAGTCAAAGCTGATAGTAGATTTACAGGATTTATACTTCATTTGAAGTTTCTGTAACCATTTATTCTCAAGTATAAGGGTTTAGGCTTGACACACACACATTGCTACCTAACCAACTCAAAGGGCTTCAGCAACATGGGATCTTCCAAAACCAAGCAAAATATTCCAACATCAAATACCCCACTGCTGGAAGACAAACAATGTCTCTGTATTCGGAGAGGGAGCGGGCCTGTTCAACAGGAGTCATTATAAATATCATTCCAGTCGGTTGTAATGCGTAGTGATTGCTGCTGCAGAGATGTCTAGTGATGCTGAAAATCTTAAGCATGGACATTTTGAAAGCAGTTGGACAAGACATTTTGTTTTGCTTGTCTTTAGTTCCCCCGGTGCCATGGAGTCAGCCTTAAGAGTCAACATTAACCTTTGACCCCAGTGCTGTGTGCCCTCCGCCCCTGCACTTAGTAGCGCGCCTCTGCTTCACTGGTGCCCTCTCAGGGGGGGGAAAGGGCACGGTATTCTCAGTTCAGCGCGACACGTCCGGAGACAGAAAAGGAAAAGCATCCGACTTGAAAAGGCAGAAACCACAAGAGAAGCGACAGGGCAGAAGCTTAATCATAAAAAAGCCTACTGACTTCTTCTCAAGGCCACTTTCAAACCTTTTTATATGTATGCTATACTCTGTCACTCTGTCCCATATGATATCCCAGCCCATTTGACTCTGAGAACCAACGTCAATTGGTAGGAGGATTAGGGCAGGCCCATCAACTTACGACCAATTGATGGAAGTTGTGGCGTTGATAAAACACACGTTAAGACCCCTAAGCCTTTCCACCCCAGGCCAAGCATTGTGCTTCCCATCCCTGTAATATTCCGAGGAAGAGGAAGACAAAGGAGATAAGGGGAATCGTGTGCCAGTCATACTAAATATTCCTGCTTGTTTGTGAGACCAGCAGTGAGGGGCCTTCTGAAGTTCAACTACTTTTGTGTCTTAAAAAAACTCTAGATATGATGGGTAATTCAATCCAATGACAATTCCAATGGTGCCCTAGAAATAACTCTATTACTAACTTTAATCCTCGACTAAACTTTGTTGTTGTCTCTCCGTTTGTGACTTCCTCCAGAGGGTACCCCAATACGAGGTAAGACGCTAACCACCCGCAGACCCACCTTTAACCTTAGCCCCTAACCTTAACCATCCTGCTCCTGACTAAATTACTTATTAACCCAGGCTTCAATAAACACAGGCAAACAAAAGCTATCAATTTCCAACTAACATTCATGTGCTGTCATTTATGTGTGCCTCTTTATGTGCGTGCGGGTGTGTGTGATGTGTGTTTGGCTGGATGTGAGTGTGTGTGTGTGTGTTTACCAATGTGTTTACCCGCTTTGTGTTCCATACCATCCTTGTTGTGTAATCATTCAGTGTGTGTGTGTGTGTTCAATGTTGTTCTTTCTTTGATCAATACCCTTCAATGGTGGAAATAACCCAGAGATTGATTTGACCATCAAATAACCACAGCGGATTTGATAGTGAGATGGGGTAAGACGAAGGAAGTGGTTTGAGTGTTTTGCCATATTTGGTGGCCTTTTGCTTTGGCCATTGAAATGGTTTGGAGATAGGCCTGATGGCGTCTCTGCGGTTGGCTATGGTAGAGGTTGGGTGACGTTGGTTTTAATAGGGCTGGTGACTACAGTCCACTGCTCCTGTCCTTCCTCCCCACTCGTCATATCTTCCTCCTTTCAGACTCCAGCTGTACAGTGCCTTGTGGCCGTCGTTCATGTTCCGTCACGCTCCGGCCTCTTTCCTTGGAATTCTGTCAGAAAATGCTTCCAGTGTGTCTAGGGGAAGGCGCATAAATTAAGTTTGATTTTATTCCCTTGTAACTGCGGTACAGTGTGGCCAGGGAATATGAAATGGAATGACGTAATGGTTATGGTCACCTTCAAAATAGCTACCGCCACTGCAGTAGATTGTGCGGCTTCTGAAGGAATTAGAATGTCAAGACTTGGCAGGAACATCTTAATGCAGATTGTCTTGCTAGGAAAGTCAAACCTTGCACAACTGGGTGTTTCTAATGCTTATCGACGTTTTCTCAAAAATATTTCTCGCTGTTCTATCTACTATGTTGTGTTGTTTATATCAGATGGGTTTCTTCACAGGTGGAGAAGGTAGGTGATTATTCCATTTGCCTGTGAATATGTCCTGACATATTCAGGATGATGAGATGACCATTTTGATTTAATGATTATGATTTCATTCTGACCAGTGACATTATTTAACTCATGAATACTAAAGAAAGATATTAAGATTAAGAATGTCCAAGTCATTCCCTCATCATTCATATTCCAATCATGTTCCACGCATACAGTAAAGTCTCTCCATCCGCTCTGAGGTCCTCCGGTAGAGCCTACGCTGTCAAACCAATCTAGCAGAGCTTTGCTGGTGACCAGCCCAGGGAAAAGCCATCCGCGTAATGTTGGAATAAAAAGGTCCCGCAAATCATATTGCGGCGAACAAAAGCGAGCGTGACTTATGAACTCTGCATTTGCATAATGAGATTAGCGATCCACAAAGGAGATTTCCGCTCACTAGCTACTGTCGGGTTTTCAGAATGTGTGCACACTGGTCTGAAGAAATCAACTCAAGTGCATGAGTGGGGGAGGGCTGTGGTGGGTGGGGGTGGAGGAGAGGAAGGGGCATGGATGTCCTACCGTTTTCTTAGCGGATTTAAAAGGGCACAGGTGGTTTGTATTGTGCAGGGTCAGACATCGAAGAGGAGGGAGGCCGGGAACTAGGGAAGATCCAAGAGGAGGGGAGAAGGGGTCGGGTGGCACATACCACCTATCGAGAGATGGAAGGGGGGGGAGTGTTCTCTCTCCAAGTCCCGAGAGCCCATCGTGTTCGTCTGACACGCGGCCATGAACCAAAGCGCCCCCCTTTAACATGGACGCCGTGCACGACTGGCTCAAGCACCGGCCCTTGGGCAAAGCGTTGGGCTCCCTACCTGCTTCATTACAGCTTTGAAAGGAGCAGTGTGAGCCACCAGATGGGCACTGACAACAATGGCAGGGTGTCTGGGGCCCCTTGCTGGCACGCTCACATTTTAACGACCTTGGGTTCGCGCCCAAGCGTGCCCGGGTGGCAGCACGGAAAGAGAGAACCAGCTCCCGCTCTGGCCATGGCTGTCACCTGTCGGCCTCTTCCTTTGGAGAAACGCAGCATACCCTGGCCGGTTTTCGAAGTGCTTGTTCTGCGGTCACGAGGACTTGTGTTGGTTTAATGTACGTGTCAATGTAAATGAGAATAAGTAGAATAGGGAGTAGCAGAGACTAAAATGAAACGACAGAGGATGGGTTGCTCAACAAGGACTGATAGAGAGAGAGAGAGAGAGAGAGCGAGCTGACTTGGAAACGGCTGGGGGAAAGAAAGGAGGAGTGCTCCACCACCAGGCCTGACCACGCTCCACACGGAGAGAGGGAGGGAGAGAGAGGGAGAGGGAGAGAGAGGGAGCTCAGCCATCTTGTTGATGGCCTAAACAAATCAATCAGGGCCTGCCAGCGCATGCTAATTGAATTACACAAACGGCAATTGGGAGGGGTAAAAATGGCGGAGTCTGTTCCAGGCAGCTATTGTGGTGGGCAGCCTGTGGCTACAGGCGCTCACTGGAATTAATCGGCCGAGCCAGCCCCCATCTCCTCTAACCTTCATCCCACCATATTTCTCTCTCAAACACGCACACACAACGTTCTCCCTCTCTCTCTCTGCTCGCCTCTGATGTTTGTGTGTTTCTACAGCGCCCGTCCAGACAGGCCTCTCATTATCACACCTGGGTGCCTTGACACTCTCAATCACAACAGCCTGCAGCAGCCTGTGTGTCTGTGCTATTAACCAGGGCACATGTAACAGCTGACTTTGACTGGCCCACCACCCCTACCAGACAGACAATGGGCATGTGTCAGGATTCTGTCGGATGGCCATCCAGACTGTCTGGCCCCTTCTGATATTAATCCAGATGTGCTTCTAGTGGGAGCTCACACAGTAGTAAAGGTAGTGTATAGGAGCTCTGAATATGACCTGCTCCTGTCTGGGGGTGTTTGGCAGGACCTCCTATTCCGTCAGTTCAGTTCAGTCACTTTCACGTGACCTAGAAAGGCAATGGCCGGCGGTTATCTCTCAGACTTATTGGCCATGAAACTCAGCCTTTCAAATGCAAGTCGATCGTCCTAACGCGATCAAAATGTGCACGGCTCTGGATTGCCATTGTTGTCACTGTTGTTTTACCCATGATAAGACTTCACAGCAGGCAAGAGGACGTGCCACAAGCCCCACAGACTACATTTATTCTAATGGTCACGAGGCTGTTGTGCTAGATGGGCTGTAAGTGGATGTCTTAAAGGCATGCGGCAGGTCTTTATCTGCAAGTCCCATTGTGTGTTCATGTAAGGCTTTGTGCCCATTGCGACTTGCATGCACAAGATAATTTCCATCGTTTATTATTTTCTTTTTAATGTTTTTTTTTTTTATAAGATATCAAGTAATGCCAATGGCATACACGCTCTGGCACACTAAGGGCTGCCAGGGTATAGGGAGGGCAATTATGCAAAACACATGGAAAATTGTCAAAACGGGTAGGGGAGGAGAGAAGAGATTTGAAAGGGTTACAATTGGGAGGGGGACAGTGAAGAACATCAAAGACAGTTTGGATTCCAGCACATAAAAAGCGCTTTAGGGGTCGTTGTCTTCAAATATGTCACCCTGGGTTCACCAGGGACTGCACGGTAAAAAAAAAAAAGGAATTAGTCATTGGAAACGCAACTGGCTTACATTGGCCACAGTGAATTGGTTCAAACAGTTCTGAATTGGTTTCATAGCCACATTCTTTGACAAAAGCATACCACAATGGAACATATACACAGCGAGTAGGCATACGAGAGGCATTTAAGAAACATACCAGTGAAAACCAGTTATTACAATGGCATGGTATTTTCATCGGCAAAAAGGTAACGACTTTATGATTCAAAAGGCTGACAGATAGTTGAAATAGAATATTTCTTGAAATAGAATATATAAGTGTTTTTGCTCCCTTTTGCCCAGCTGGTGGACTCCCTATGTTCTTTGCAACTCCACTTTGAAAAAATTCTGGCCATTTGTAATGAAGTCAGTGGGGACCATCCTATAAGGCTGTCATATTCTGATGTAAAAATGCAGATAAAACGCAATAGCTTCTGTTTCACTGTGAACGCCAATACCTCAGAGTGTCCAGTGAGTGTTAATTATTGGGTAATCAATTTTGTTGATCTGTTAGTCAATGAACAATGTTTGCTTTTATCTGCAAGATCAGAATTTTTTGTCAGGTTAACAGTTTTCTTTTTTTACATTCCACATGTATTAGATTTATCCAGCGATATTATCAAAGATTATTAGAAAATACATTATGATCAGTAAACCCACACATAATAACTATAGACATACACGGAAAAACAAGGTTTTTTCTCATAGTACTTATTTATTTCCATGGTTTATAGGGCACTAATGATCCCCATGTCAGAAATCTTTTTGGTCTGCACAATCACTGGCACTGTGCAGTGTCACTGTCTGTCCAAAAATGGACTTCACAGGGCCCTCTCCACCGTCCTCCACTTAACGATGCTTCTGGGCGCTCTCCAGCCCACCTGCCTCTACGCTGGCACTCCCATCACACGTGAAACACATCCAAATCAGATTCCTTCACCTGCGCCCAAAGAAGTGGCACCTGTGTTCAGCAGGAATGGTGGAAGAATCCATTCGAATGCTGCATGTGCTCGATCGCTGCAATATAAAACTCCCTTATCATGAAACAAAAGCAAACTGAAACTGGTCTTGTTCTTGGTCGTTTTACCTGTCATCCAAATAAAGTGGGTGCAAACGCATGTATATTCAAAACATGCTAATTCATTGTCTATATTTGAATGCTTTTTGACTTTTTGAATGCTTTTCTTAATGTGACTTTGTGCTGCTTTCACGCGGTCGTCTCTTCTTCTAAAGTGGCTGGTAACTCTATTTGACAAAGCGAACACTGGCGTCGGCGTACTGATGCATCCTGGCTAACTGTTAACGAGCGCCCGCGCTGTGTTTGTCAGGGAGGCCGAGACAGCAATCTGTCTGTGGGCCAAGCCAACCACAGGCCCTAATGATATCACCAGGAAGTGCCGTCTCCGCACGCTAATGAGGAGTGATCTGACACCCCTTGTTTTGTCTCTATCTGTGGCTCCCCTAGCAACATTGTTGTTCTCCGAAAGCTAAGCTCAAGCCTTTCTAGCGAGATGAGTCGCACAGAGAGTCAGAGCATCGTCAGGCATAGGGCGTAGGCTTCTTTCTAGAGGCAAGTTTGAAGGAAATCATTATCCGATGTTTAGCAATTATTCATGCAGTGGGATTCTTTGCCGTGTCAGGCAAAGTAGCACCTTAGCACAGATCATTTGGAAATGGTGAAGCCACGCTAAGGCCACATTTTGTAATCATATCAGTGCAGACATTTAGAGTGCCCATCGTGTCATTCCCACAGAGACTGTTCACGTGAGTGGCTTTTAAAGTAGAGAACATGGAAATGTTAAAGGAACATTTAAGTCCATCCACATTTGAAAGCAAGTTAAGTTTGACGTTTTGGGTTCAAGTCTAAGTTTACTAATTTCTTGCTAGCTTGGCCAGAGCTGAGCACTGCTTTCCAAAGCGGTATGCGTAAGCGTTATGGAGAGTACTATTTGATATGAATGGTTCTAAGAAATGTATGAGGCTCATCTCCATTAGAAGGTTTGAAATTCTCTCCTCTCACTGTGGAATCGCTAATCTGTTTTCCGTCTTCTTCTCCTCCTTTCTCCCTCTCTCTCTCTCTTTCTCTCTCTCTCTCTCTCTCTCATTCTCTCACTGTCTATCGTCATCTTCGTTACATGTTGTGTTTCCCAGGTGCCCTGCAGATTGAGAACAGTGAGGAGACGGACCAGGGGAAGTACGAGTGTGTGGCATCTAATGTGGAAGGCGTCCGCTACTCCTCCCCTGCTAACCTATATGTGCGAGGTAGGGAGCAACCTGGCCCCAGAGCCCAGAGAACCATCCACGCTTCTGACAAAATGGCTGCCAGGGCCGCTCTTAAATTGAGCGATCTTCAAGAAATGATTTTACCTGCTTTCTAATCACGGTGGTGTCCAAAAGTGCATTTACAAGAAATACTTGATAAATATAAAACTATGTGGCATTGATATTGATCTTTTGTGCCCATTAATGTAGTTTGATTTGCATTTTAGCTTTCAAGTGTAAAAGTGTAACCAACCAACTAACATTCCTCTCTGTTATGATCTAATGCTCCGCTTTGTGTCTTTGAATCCTGAAACGCTTCTTTCTGGAAACCCCACCCTTCCCAATAGCGATAAGCCATATCATTTATGTTGTTACTTTAAGGGAGGCTGAGCTATTCTAATGCCTCTGAACATGACCCAAAAAGTCTGCTCCAGAGTGTTCTTTTTTATTAGATTTCCAGGTACAAGCACATGACGGTAAGTCCGTATTTTGATTGAGTGGCAAAGGTTAGTGCACCAATCAAAATTGCAGCCCCAGCCTTCCTCAGATTTGGGGAAAAGGTTTGATTTATGGTAAATTGATAAAGCGCAAGCGGTTGGAAGGATCGTTTATCACAAAGTGTGTAAACATTGCACTTGTTTAAATCCGTAGTATAGTCCCGTCACTACGTTGTAATGTCTTAAAAGCGTTGAATGTCGGATTAAATGTTGGCAGTATGTTGCAAAATTTTTGCAAAAAACAATCTGAAAAAAAGAACTATCTGTCCAAGGGAACATTTTGTTTCCAACAAAACTGCCAATGAAGACAAAAGTTATTTCTTAACGCTAATGGTTAATGACAATATATCCCTGGTGAGGCAGCTTTAATAAATGAAGGCAGATGCATTTTAGGCATGTATTATTTATGTTATGCATATTAAAAAAGATGCCTCATATCTGCTCAGTTTGTTCCCACTGCTGTGTACCAAATAACTTTGTTCCCAATAAATAATTCACCGGTCTTACATAATAAAATGGGTCAGGAAGCTGCCTTTTCTTTAATATTGTTATTATCATACCCTCTCAAGGAGCTACTTTCCAGAGAGTTACAGACATTTATTTAAAATTACAACCGCGATTCACTATCATCCATTGTATCTGCTAATAGTCTAGTCTGGTATTCCTGCACTCAGTGTCTTGTAGTTAATAGTCTTGCCTAAGTACGTGTGATGGGACCAAAAAAAGACTAGAAAACCTCATTTAAGTTGGTACGTTTACTAGGAAAGGTGATCTTGAGTTTAAGAAATAAAAATGTTTTTATATCTAAAGTTTGTTTCGAGAAACTGGTTGACTGTCCTTAGACCAAACCCATGGGAAACAGTTTGATCCTTTTCCCTTAGTCACAGAAACAGTTCTGGAAGTTTCTTTCAAAGGACTTATGTTTTAGCCAGTGGCACTCATGTTATTCCTTGATTGTGTCAACTCTTGTCTATTTTTGGTTTACTTTGTCAATCAATTCTGATATTTGATGTTGAATATGTTTTGTTCACAAAGCAAATTGCACTTGAAATTAGCAACTACAGTAATGAATGATGTACAAAAAAGTATATTCGTCCTAATTGTCTATTATCTTGAAAGTGAATGCATCAAATTCTAAAATGGAAGAAGTATTGACACAATTGATCAAGCTTGAAGTAAACTGTAGCTGCTAATTTCAGCACAAATTGTCCTTTTTATTTTCTACCTTTCATTAATTTTCTTTATTTTCTCTTTATTTGGTTTCCTTCTCTACCGAAAGCAAATTCGGCCACTATGGTAGCTCTCTTGGTGGCCTAGGAACTTGTGAATTTTGATTATGATGATACGCTTTATACGCTCCAGTGGTGGCCCTCTTTTTCTGATAAACAACATCGCAGCCACTGGGGTGAATCTCATTGTTTTGAGTCAAAGCTTATATAAGGGGGCAGGCAAGTTTTTTAAAGACGGATGTCACTGATAGAAAAGACAAGAGAGCAGGAGGAAAAATAAAAAAAGAGAAATGTAGCTGAAGCTAAACACCTTGAGGTGGCCTTTTTTACTCTCTCTGTGTTTCCCCTATTTTTCTCTTCTCCTCATGTCATTGTGTTCTGCATCAACCCCTTTACATCCCTCAGAGCTTCGAGAAGGTTGGTGTGTTTTTTCTTTTTTACTTTTTTTACCCACATTAAAAACATGTTGAAAATTCTAAATATATTTATCTATAACAAAGCTCGATTCATTACTAATTTGAGGAAATCCTAAACAATTAATCCAAAGTGCTAAATAATTATGAAGGAATTTTTTATTTTATTCAAAAGAAGAAATGATGAAAGCAAACCCGATTAGCTCGGGTTTTGTTTCTTTTCTTTTAAGTTTGCATTGTGGGGCCTTTTCTCGTTTGCATCCTTTGGTATTGCTTCTGCACAGAAAGCTTTCTTGCACATATTGTAATGGAAACCCAGCACTTGAAAGTAACAAAGCCTGTTGCATGATGGGAGAATGTAACTACGCTTGCATGCCTGAACAGTATTTATTGGCTGTTGTCTATTCTTTTTGCGTTTCCTGTGTTTTGTCCTTTTGTGTTCCACACTTTCTTCCTTTATCCTACAATTGTTTGGTAGAAACTTTTTGTTGGCTTCTTTTTTAGTTCAACCTTTTGTGGTGATGTGTGTATGTGTTTGTACTTTCAGTTAGTTTGGTTGTCTTGATTTTCAACTTTCTTTAACAAAGTTCCTTGTGGTTAATTTGTTTGTTACTTTTGTTTATTTTTCAATAATGCTGCTGCTTCTTGAGTCCCAGTATGAATGTGATTGCTAAATGAAATACTGTAATAAGTGTGTATACAGCCAGTGTTCCTGTCATCTTGTTTATCTATTATCAGAAGAATGAGCCCTGATTGGACTGTAGTGGGTTCAGTGGTGATTTCACACAGCCATTAAGAGGGCCTTTACAGTGCCATGAGGATCAATACGGAATATAATGACTTGTGCATCACATTTGCAGGCCCATAGTAGGTGCAAAGGTGTTTTTTCTTTCCAAATGGCGACCACTAGACAATATTGGTTAGATGAACTGAGTACCATTGGTTCCCCAGCAGTCGGCCGACTCAATCAAACTGCCACTTATTATTTATTCATTCTCTTCCCTTTTTTGGCGTAGCGGATTTGAATTGATTTTCAGATTGATGCAAGGCGGGATAATGAATGTTCTCAAATTGGACAAAAATAAATGCACAGCGGCATCTCTTTTATGTGTATGCGTAATGATCCTGTCCTAATGGCGAGGAAAAGGTATCAAATTAAATGTGGACCAGAATGAGTTTCATTCGTTTGTTTATGTAGTAATTGGGTTTCTACCAGCCTCTCATCAGCTTGTGAGATGTTTTACACCTAAAATGTTACAGCCGCCATGTGCTAGCTTTCCCAAAGCAGATATTAAGCGGAATCAGGGCCAGATTTGTATTAAATCTTGTGTCACCGGCTGCAGTAAACTTGCTATAAATTTTTATCGCTCCAGAGCGCTTATGAATACATTATATAGATTTTGGGGGAGAGCCGGGTGTTGGGCAAGGGAATTACACGAGGTTCAACAAGTTTGTTCGATCACGCATATCACTCACCCAGGCAAGAGAGATAACAGACATACCCCAGGTCCTCCCCTATCGGTCTGCTGCCAGAGCTACATTATGAGATGTGTATGTCCCTGGGTGTCTGTCTTCCAAGGAGTTGACCTAGTAGGAGCTGTGTGGCCGCCCTTGGTCTGCAAATCATGTCCAGAATCATGTAGTGCAACAACTGAAACAAAATATTTCTTCTTAATAATGAATACGCTGTGGAGAGAGGTCCGCTCCCCCGTGTGTGTGTGCCCATGTGGGCCGAGCGGGCTGGCTCTGCTGGGGAGAGGCACAGGGTCACCCGGCTCACACCACCTTGCCAAAGCAGAAGGATGAAATAAATAATTAAAAACTTTGCTACGGCAATGTCTCCAATGACTCCAAAGTTTTTTGGCTTTAGTTTCTAGTTAGAGCGTGCCTTAAATGCCTGCCAAGTCCTGTCCCCTGTTTAGGGTATGTCGTGTGTGTCTATTCGAGAGAACCCAGTAGCCACCCTAGTTCTCCTTACCCTACCCTTCTTAAAGTGGCATCACAAAACAATTATCAAGCCTGAATTAAATGGCATGGCTGCAGCCGACCCTTCCTGCCCCTTTTTTTAGATCTCTTAGGATTAAATCAAGGCTGTATTCTGAATGAAACCCTGCTGTCTTGCCATTCCTCCAGACAGCTCATTAGGCGGCCATATACTATAATCATCCCCTTTGAGCCCTTACCCGTCTCCAGCACAAATGAGGGGTTTGTCTATTCCAACAGTACCTTGCACCAATTAGTGAAATAAAGACACTACATTAGCAGTTTTAGGTGTAAAATCCTGGAATAGCGCCGAGGCTATTTTCTGTCGCTTTTGCCTTTTCACAAAAGGATTCTCAAACCATGGCTTGAACCCACTGAAGGAAATTGAACCTGGGAAGAATCCCAAGGAAAAATTATTTGATCGGATACCAATTTATACGTAGGAATTTTATTAAATGTGCCAATAGGAACACAATTTATCCTATTTTGATGACTGATCCAGGAAGACTGTGCTGTACAGAATGCATGCAATTGCTTGACCTCCTACAATGACGCCTGCTTTGTTTTGAATGTGCTTGCATGTCCTGCTATGCATTTGTGCGTAATGTTGGGAAAGAAAGCTAGATTACACCTTATTTTCTCACTTATCAAAGCGATCCCCCTGCCATCTCTATTAGATGTTTGTCAGAAGGAGTCCTGAAAATAATCCCCCTAAAAAACAGAATTATTTGAGTACTGCTTAGTAAGTTGGTTGAAATAGTCGTATTTTTCCCCATACCAATTAATTATTTTACAAGACAGGTTCACCACATAAAAGGGGACATTGCTGCAATACAATTGGCTGCTTGTCTTTAGCCTGTAAGACAATACAGAACAAATACTTTGAATCCCCTGAATCTGATTGCTATTATTCGATTCCCTGTCTGGCTATTATTGAGGCTGTCTGTCGGTTTCCTTTAGCTAATAATTTCCATTTTGATGAGCCACCCATAGTGACTATTTAGAATTGCCGCAGCCAAGGTGTGTTAATATGGTAGACCCCTGTGGTATGTATGCAAATTGTTTTGGCCTCACTCTCCAAGTGTAACTAAAGGATCTCCATACTGTGCCTGTGTCCTCAGGCAGTAAGAGGGTGTAATCTCAGCTTCAAGGTGACACTAAAGGCTGCACATTATTTTGGCTTCCCCCTTCATTTTGGGGCATCATACTGCCTCACCAAAATGGCCGATAATGTCCGCCTTCTGACTTCTGTTTTTGGGCACAGCTCCTTCCACGACACTGCCCACATCGAGTTAGTGCAGTACTCTGGCGTTCTCTCTCCACTGCTTTTCCACCTCGTCCACTGTGCGACCTTTTGAGTTGTCGTTCTCTCCACATTGGGGCTTTAAACAGGACTAGACGTTAGGACCAGTTTTCAGGCTTTTCCAGATGGGCCCTTTGTGTCCCTGGTCTCTGTGAATGAGGAGCATGTCCATGCATCTGGGATTCTTTTTTTGTCTTCCTCAGTGGGTTAGGATCACCCGGCCACTCATAGCACATCTCACGTTTGTGATAGAATACGAAAAGGGACCAGCTAGGTGAATCGTGAAGCTAACGACTTTACACAACCCTTCACCCATTCAGTTAAACACGGTTTTTAGCCAATGGTTGTTTTAATGTCAAAGTGCTTTTGTTTTAATGGATATTCCGAGCTAAGTCTTGAGTTCAGTTGAGTATAGTCCCATGGAGGGAAAGGTCCCCTCATGTCAAATCAGAAGTCCTAAATTGACCGCAGATAATGATTCAAATCCTGTTCATGAACATCTAATAGTGCTGATGCCATTGTTGAGCACACTTGCACTATGATACTGTGGAGTTCTTGCATATCTTCTATATTTACTATTTGGTTTCCTTTGTTTTCTTTTGGTTGATTTCCGTGTGTGTGTGTGTTTGGTACAATGCTAGACTGTGAATGAGTGGCATGCTTGGATGGGACTGGGTGACATGTTTGGACTGTTTGATTCTATTGAGTTAGCCCTGATGGGTGGGGCACACCCTACCCTGTATATGTCACTCATGCCATAGCTACACCCATGCATGTATGTGTGAGGAATGGGCTACCCTTTCCCTTTAGTTTTTCTGTAGGTGTTTTTTTGTTGTTGAAGGGATTTATCTAAAGTCAAAAATGGTTTCCCAATATTTTCTTTGAAGTAGACGGCTTTTAAAAACCTGCAAAGTAAATGTCATAATGAACATAATAGTGTGTGTGTGAAGGTGACAGTGCCTATAATAACTAGTCAAAACAGACAGAACTTTAACAAAAGCCCTTTCAACTTACAGTGTGGATGGTAGTATCATTCTGTAAGTGCAGGGTCTTAGTTCAGTCATGACACATTTTGCATCGCCATGACACTTTTTGTTGCATTATTATGTATTATACGATCCCAATGTAAATTGAAATCAGTTTTCAAAGAGGAATCTTAAAAGGAAAGCCTTTTACCTGATGGTGAATTTGTAGTTCCTTTCAAAGCACAAGGTCAGACCATGTCATGCCAAGGTAGGAACAGTAATTGACATTGCCAGTGAATGATAGGACATGAATGAGGTGTGTTAGAGGAGCGTGGGTGACAGTCTTAGGAATAATACGGTTATTGCCTTTCTAGGAACGCAGAAGGTCACAGCTTGTGTTCACCTCAATTCAGAACAAGTCATGTGTATAAATGCATTATTAATCTTTTCACACACACTGCAAATGCATCGATCTGTGTGACTGACCCAATTCTAGTAAATGTGAATGATGCCTGTTAAAATGATGCCTTTAGGATGTTTTCCACTGTGCAAACCAGACTTACTTTATAGATCATAGCCCTGTTCCTCTGGGCTCCTACATGTGTTAATGTCCATGCACATTCAAACAGGTAAAAAAACATTTTGGGAATCAGTGTAGTGTATTTGTGGCCTCACTCTGTGGAAAAGTTATCCCACGCAGTGATTATGTGAATCCCATTTGGATCGACACGGTGTGTTTTGGAATGCTATACCTCTCCTCTGGGCTCCTGTCCTTTTTCCTGCCAAACCCCAGGTAACCCTGGTAACGTCTGCATCAAGGTGCCAGCTGGTAATGGGGTAGTTGACCCTGATTTTAAGCCCCAGTGTGTGAGACCTCCAACCCGCTTTGAGCCATGATTTTCTTTGATTTTGGTCCAGAATCACAGTCTCCTTATTCTCTCCCCAGTTCCGCCCCCTCCTACCCTTCCCTCCCCTGCCCCTTCCTGATCCTCCTCCCTTTGCGTATAGTGCAGCGTGTCTGCGTGCTCATCAGTGTCTCTCCTTCCGTCTGTCAGTCCCTCCAGTCTGCTGTCTTGCTGCTTGGGTCTGTTCTGTTCTGCCTCGTGTCCCGTCCTCTGGTCCTGCGTCTTTGTCCTCCCTGTCTGTCCCTGTCTCTCCGTCTGTCAGTCAGTCAGTCAGTCAGTCTGTCTGTACGCCTGTCTGTCTGTCCGTCTGTCTGTCTGTTTCTCAGTCAGCTCTTTCATTTTTTTCCATCATTTTTTACTTCTCTGCCCTACTCTCCTTCTCTTCCTGAGCTATTTCTGCTCGATCTCTATCAATACGTACACAGCCCCTGCAACTTTTACAAATTACATTATGTACACATAAATACACATATCACCCTAAAACATATACATTGTGCTACCTACACTACTTCCCTCACCCTCTTGTCCCTTTCAATCTCATAATGTATGAAGTACTCTTTTTCACTCAATCTCTGCCCCGTCCATGAGTTGTATTCCTCTCTTCCTTCTTCTTCTCCTGACTTCCATTCTACCTCTCTCCAGCTCTCCCTCTCCCTCTTGTTGGTCTGATTCTGTTGACTTCTCCTCCTATCTGTGATAGTTCCTCTCTAGCTACAGCTGCTATAGCTATCTCTATGTACTCTTCTAGACACCTGTTCCTCTCTACTTATTTTGTGTTACCTCTGCCAGGACTGCGATGTGACAATGTGCCACTGCCACATTTTGTCACATTGGCGGGGAAAAAAAGCTTACACAGCATTGAAGTGGGTTACCCCCCTCCCTCCTCCCACCCTTCCCTTCTCTCTTTGTTTCTTTCTCTCTTTCTTCCTTGGAGCGCTCTATCCTAAATCTTCTATCTCTCTTTTCCTCTCTAATCGTCTTTGTCTGGGCATGCTAGCGACCCTTCAGTTATATTCCTCTATGCATTTTATCTCAATTTTATATCTGGTTTTGTTATAATTTTTCCTTAATTTACCTCGGTCTATTATGCATGCTGTCTGTGAAACTGATAGCTGCATCTATCAATGGAACCGTGTCAGATCTTAAAAAGGCTTTGTCCAGTGGATCTACCCTAAACCACAAAAATCAGATTAAAGTTTCTCATCTTTATCTATATATATATGTATATATAGCCAGTGCAGCCAGGGCCATGCTTAAAAACCACCTACTCTAATATTGTGCTTTGGAACACATTTTACATGCCTCAGTAAACCTTTGATAGTTTACTTCCTGGTTCGATGTGAGTGACTCACAAGACAGGAAGTTACAGGTTGCCTTGTGGCGCTATGTGATAGCTCTATCACATAGCCTCTATCATCTTTCATAGGTCCAGGTTATTGATAATATTTTCCTCATTAGTTCAGCTCCAAAGATGAGAAACTCATAATAGATTTTTGTGTCTTTAACTGTGCTGTGATGGGTCAAATATTTGGTCAATGGAACCTTGTTGCTATGAATCGTTGCTTTAATGTCAATCAGTATTGTTGTTGAAGCAGTTCTGTTAGTTTAGTTTCTTTTCATTATTTGTATTGTTTACGTTTTGAAAAAAAAATCTAGTTTATTTGGTTTCAGTTCACATTTACAATGTTGATTCTCTCTGTAGATGTTAAGTATTCGGTTGAGGAGGGTCCATTTTCATCGTCCTATCTTGTTACCTCTCTTTCTCTCTTTTTTGACTCCCCTCGCCCCCACCTTCCTCCTTCTACCCCCTTTCCTCATGCCCCTTCCCAGTCCGGCGCGTGCCCCCCCGCTTCTCCATTCCACCAACAAGCCAGGAGATAATGCCTGGTGGCAGTGTGAACATTACGTGTGTGGCGGTGGGCTCGCCGATGCCCTACGTCAAATGGATGCTTAACTCTGAGGACCTGACGCCCGAGGATGAGATGCCAGTGGGGCGGAATGTTCTGGAGCTCAGCAGTGTGCGCGAGTCTGCCAACTACACCTGCGTGGCCATGAGCAGCCTGGGCATCATCGAGGCTGTGGCACAAATCACTGTCAAGTGTAAGGACGGCTACCCCCTCCCACTGTCACCCCACCGTTCTATGTAATAAGAGGATGTTTTGACCGTGTGCCAAGTGTGTTGTCTTAGCTTTTTGTTAGCTGTGACTAAAGCTCACTCTTCTTTGTCCAATTTCCTGTCCTCCTCTTCCCCCCCACACCCTCAGCCCTTCCCAAACCCCCTGGCACCCCAATGGTAACAGAGACCACGGCCACCAGTGTCACCATCACATGGGACTCAGGGAACCCTGACCCAGTGAGCTACTACATCATCCAGTACCGCGCCAAGTCCCCCGACAGCAAATATGAGACCATGGACGGCATTACCACCACCCGCTACAGCATCGGGGGGCTCTACCCCAACACCGAGTACGAGATTCGGGTTTCGGCCTTCAACACCATTGGCCAGGGACCCCCAAGTGAGCCGGTAGAGACCCGGACAGGAGAGCAGGCGCCAGCGAGTCCACCGCGGAACATCCAGGCCCGGATCATCTCCCAAAACACGGTGATGGTGCGCTGGGAGGAACCCGAAGAGCCCAACGGGCAGATCAAGGGCTACCGGGTGTACTACACTATGGACGACTCGCAGCCCATGAGCTCGTGGCAGATCCACAATGTCCAGGACAGTGTCATCACCACCATCCAGAGCCTGGTGGCCTCGGAGACCTACACCATCAAAGTCCTGGCCTTCACCTCGGTGGGAGACGGACCCTTCTCAGAACCCATCCATGTCAAAGTGCTGCAAGGAGGTAAGACTTTGGGATTCCGACAAAGTGGAGGTGATTTGGAAGGGCAAGGTTGGAGCGAGGGTTGTAGTGTTGTTGGTGAGACGTGGTTTTATCCCAATAGCATACATTGTGAACTGTACTAACCATAGGGTTTCAATCCACACTGCTTTGTGTATGCTGTGTGTACTAGTTCCTGGGCAACCAAACAAGTTCCAGGTTGGTGCTGTGTCCGACACCAGTATGGAGTTGACCTGGGAGCCGGCCTATGAGAAGGAAGGAATCATCAACTATGAGCTGCGCTACAAAGAGGGCAGCTTTGGAAGCCAGGTAAAATAGAATTTCCATTCTCAATGGGAGAGTCTCAGCGAAAAATTATGTGCCTTACCTCTTTTGTTATCCACTGTCAGGTCAAGAAAACTTTTGGTCCTACATCCACCTACGTTGTAGAGGGTCTTAGAGCCAACACTGAATACTACTT
Organism: Galaxias brevipinnis; assembly: GCA_036023535.2. Classification (NCBI taxonomy): domain Eukaryota; kingdom Metazoa; phylum Chordata; class Actinopteri; order Galaxiiformes; family Galaxiidae; genus Galaxias; species Galaxias brevipinnis. The sequence continues at coordinate 9,516 of JAVQIZ010140757.1, read as the reverse complement.
CTCACTGGCCGCCATTTCCGAGAAAGGCATTGGAGCCTTCACCAATGAAATTTCCCAGAAGACCTTGCAAGCCAGTATGTAACCCTTGTTTTGCTCTCAGCTCCTGTTTTCTGTGGGGTTCATGGGTGGGCTAAAAGGGAAGTCACACGCAGTTTTGCAATGTGCTTTGGATTATTGTGGACTTTAAAGTAACTGAAGGGGATGTTTGGTGGATGGTAGCTTTCATTCTGGTTCCAGGCAACAACCTTGTTCTGCTGTTGTTAATTCAATTGTTTTCATCTTTAAACTATGACTGATTTCTTTCTGACATGCTCAGGGTTCAAAGTTCATTTCTTTAGATATTGTATAGTGACTGCCTTGATGCATAAATTGCTGGACTGGAGAAAAATTCATTTGATTTGTAATTAATTTATATATACCAGACCTCAAACAATTCATTTGATTACTGATGCATGGATTTTTTTTTATCATCACTATATAGTGTTTATGTTTCCAAAATGGTAGAAAAGGGGTTGAGCTTACTCTATCCAACTAGTCTGTGGATGTGGCTTATTGTGGCCTTTTTTTTAATTACTGATCTTAACTAACATGGTAACTATTTACAATGCCGTTTATGTTACACTGTAAAACAAATATAATTCGACGTGGAAGTTTAGCAATTTCTGTCTTTCCCCTTTTAATTCTGTTCATATTTGTTTTCCTTTCGTCAACAGCAATTGCACTTTCTACTACATGACTGAAACACAAAAAATGTCCTATCTCTACAGTGGCTGCCATGGTTTTCTGTTGTACTGTATACAGACTGAGTTTAGAGATTGGCGGCATTAGAAATAAGAGGACAGACAGCAAAGCCCACCAATCCGCAGCCTCCAAGGGCCTCCCCAGGCCCACCCATGTATTTATTTGAGCAGATTAGTTTAAAAGTGGCATTTTATTTTACACATGGCAAGAACCCAATGGAATTATTGAAACATTGCCTGCTAATAATAGTGCTACAAGAGTGGTGTCGTGTTTCAGAGGTGCAGGAGAGTTAGAAGGCTAAAGTCTTAACTAATCAAATATACAATGTTCGTAGAGGAGAGCTGAGCTGTGAGGGGATTGACTACACAGTCCCCTAATTTCCTCAGAGGTTTTCCAGCAAACAAAGATCTTTATTGAGTATTATGCTGAAGGTTCAAGTTTTATCGCTAAACGTTAGTTAATGTACTTTGATTCAACAAGATTATGACTGGGTCCGGGCTAGGCTCTGCAAAGGATTTTTTACTTTTGGTTATTAGTGAGTTAGTAAGCTGCAATAGACCGCCTAGACACCAAGGAGTGTGGACTTTTCGGACATTCATGGTATGATGGTGTGACTATAATGAATACATATTGTATTATTTTGATCCAGGGAACTGTATCAATTACGTTTCATACGTTCCTGTGGTCATCCTTTAATGAAGTAGTTGAAATATTCAGAACTGTCCTCTGTAAGCTTTGTGTAAACATGACCAGATAACACTGACTGGGAATGGCCATAGGAAAGCCATGGCAGTCGTGGGAGACTCCTTTAACACATTTTCTGTTTCTACCAGTGCAACTTGTTGGCCATACCCCAGCCGTGGGGTGTGCCTTTAAGATAACCACTTTACCGTTATTTTTGTTAGTGCTCGGGGGGAGCTATACAGACAGTGCAGAGTCACTGAAGAGGGCACCAGTCGCATGCAACACTCCCTCCCATCCACTGGGGGTATCTCGGAGGTTCTACCACTGCATCTTTGATCTTGAACACCTAGCATGCTTCAGTCTGTATCTCTTCTGTTCGTCTAACTCACTCCATAACTGTCTCTACGTCTCCCAGTGTCCGTGCACCCATCTCCGTCCGTCTGTCTGTCTATGTGTGTGACTTCTTCTGTCTTGAGTTGTTTGTGAAACGGTAAGCTGCAAGCGGATTGGATCAGGGACACTCCATTGCTGTGTGTTCCTCTCTGTGTGAATTCTTCCTCTGTGGAATGGAACAAAACCTGTCTATGGAATGGCTTGATATCACCTCGCTTATTTTGTTTCCTCCCTGTTGTTGGGTTGAGTCAATGTGGGGGGATTTTCTTTTCTTTTGTGCAAGTTAGTTTTTTTTCCGGTTTTCAAAAGGCATACAGCAGATATCTCATCAAGCAGAAGTTTGATACTATTCTTCCCGTCTGTTGGGTTTTTAGAGTCAATCCAAATCCACTCCAACAGATATATATATATATATATATAAAACTATAAATTGCTGATCACATAGTTGTGATAGCAGATAAGGCATGAGACCTTTTTCAACTCTCTGCTTGAACCGAAGGCTATGAGTTGAATTACATCAGCGTCCGATGCTAAGCCGCCCTCTTAGTCAATTGTTACTGCTGTTTCGCAACGTCCTTGACGAGACCCTCTTCTAGCAGGTGTAAGCAAAAGCCATTGGCTTCTCATCTCAGTTTAGGAAGGTCACAGACAAAACAAAGCACAGCCCACACAACACAACACAAACCACCAATCCAAACACCATCTTATGGATGCCTACGAGGTAAGTGTGTGTTCTGGTATTAAGGCTCCAGTCTGCCGTAACCCTGTGCATAAGCCCTGCAATACATGCAATACAGTCCATTCTAATTTTTACACAATTTTCTTTGACAAAACTGCCATCAGGGATCTAAAGAAAAGCCTTACAGATTATATACATGATTCATTTCACATGTCTTTGTTAAGTTTCAATGTACATGGAATAGATGCCTGCCACTCCTGGAGTGTCTTTCACTACAGAGGGCTCCATTGAAGCCGCCCAAAAACCATGCATCCTTCTATCACAGACGGAAAAGGCTTTTTTATTTTGTTGTAGTGGAACATATATTCTGGAAGTGTGCGTTACATAGTACAAACCCTATTCAAATGTGCTGCTTTTTTTTAAGGCAAACCGAAGCGTTCAGGGAGGCTAGACAAAGCGCCATACTGTGAGGAAAGACCTATGACCACCGCCCCACTCACAGGCCCTTAAATATTCTCGCTCCTCTCTCAGCTAAGAATCCAATTACCTTGGTGCGGCACTGCCAGACACTGTCATTATAAACACACACCTCATTGGAGCAGCAAAAGATTGCTAGCCACACACACACACACACGCACGCACGCAAACGCACACACTGAAGGCTACAGTATAATGAGGAAGCCTTGTTTACCAGAGGCTTGACTGGGACAGCTGCTCTCTCTCAGATGTATTTAAACACTAATGACGTGCTAGTGAAAGACTATTAAAATAGCAGAAACAAAAGAAAATGATACCCACCAAATATGCTCGCCTAGATTTAAACCCCTGTGTTACTGGGCAGACTGGACCTTTTTGCCAATGAGTGAAGTGAAACAACAGACCCACACGATTAAACCTTGCTTCTTTTAACATGTTTTTTCGTTGGTTGAAATGTTCTCGGAGTGATCATTGTGTACAGTCAGTGTGGCGTGACCGGAGGCATTGTCATGGGGACTAGTCTGCCAACAGCCAGTGGAAACCCCCTGACCAAGTCCAGCCCTGACTAATATCCATCTGGATTTACTGGTGTTCCTTTCAATCTTATTCTAATCCGTCCTTTTAAACAGTACTAAGTAAAAAAAGACAGTCATCATTTCTGGAGACCTGTTGGTCCCTATTGGTGTGGGATAGTAATACACACAGGTTATATTGGCAGCACTGGCCCCCATTCAGAAACAAGGCCCGGTGAGATATGCCACCTTAGTCAGACCAGGTTAAGACACCTATGAGACACCATGTAGATGCAGCTCCGGAGGGTCCACAGACTGTACAGAGCGAGGGGAGGCCCCTGTGGGGGCCCGGGAAGGGTTTGAAGTGGGCTCTGCAGGGCCATTGAGTGATAGATAAGAATCCCATTTCATAGCGTCGGAATTTATTTCACGGTTTGCCCATGAGCTATAGGCCAGACCCTTGGATTGTCAGGCTTTGTTACGCGTTTAGATTATACCTTGAGGCTGCCAGCCGCCAGTAGAGTGTTATCTCTCAAATTAAAGTGACAGATTCTAAATCCCTTGTATTTAGCCAAACAAGCAGTTTAGCCCCCTCACTTATGGTAATTGCGAGTGCTTTTTCAGACGTATTGACGTTTCTGATGTGCTTCACTACAGCCATTTGGCATGAGGGCAGATTAATTCCTTAATGATGAACAGTGCCCCAGCATTTTACAATGAGGATGGAAGTCCAATTCAAACTCAAGTGTTCCAACACTCTAAAGAAAAACAACGAGCTGGATTAAGGTTGACAATGAAAAGATTAGAGACCCATTACCTAAAATAACCTGTCTGGCTAGTTGTACTGAAACAGCTTTTGCCAACCTGCTAAAATAGTTACACTGAAAGAAAACTAAGGTAGCCTTCAGAAAAACACTCCTAAAAATCATATCAATTAAAGTTGTCCTCTTTTTTGTTCTTGTGCCTTATGATTGTGTAATAGTAACAGTTTCCTGAAATGGCTTTCGAATGTCCAGGGTTTATCAAAGTGCTACCATAATAGTGTTACCATTTTTTATCATGCAAGACTTTCTGACGCACTTACTGTCACATTGACTTAAAATGTGGACATTTGTATCAACAAAGACATGACTAATTAGCTGTCCTGTAAAAAAGGATTCACAGTCATAAGAGCAGCTTCAAAAGACCTCCTTCCAATGAAAGCATTCCCGGAGTTCCATCTTTTGTTGTGTCACAGTTCTAGGGTCCATAATCCCAACTGCCAGTCTTGGTGGGATATAAAGTCGATTAAAGTGGTACCCTTGTCTGTCTTTAGCCATATCGGCCATGAAGAGGTCTGTGTGCAGCGATAGCCGAGACCCTGCCAGATTCCAAGCTCTTTTCTCCCCACAAAGATTGAGAATGGAGCAATCACTCTTGACGTGGAGAGTTTGCAAATACATTATGAGTGGAGGAAGCTGAAAGGCTCCAAAATCCTGTAAGACCCTAAGTAAATAAGCCTATTGGACATAGAGATGGCTCTGGACTGTAGTTGCGGTCCTGTCCTATTTTTCTGTGTTCCAAAATAGTCAGCCCTGTCTCTGGGACCGAGACCAGATCTCTGTTATTGGGCTGTTATTGTCCCGCTAGTGAACGTCCAGTCCAAGCACGGCTATCCTTTCATGGGTGTAGCAGTACCAGCTGTTCCTTTCCTACCTGAGCGCTCGGTTTCAATGTCTCCCAGCAGCTGTGAGCCTCCTCCTCAGTCTGTTACGCTGTGAAATGGGAGTCTTTGTTAAGTTTGATATTCCTGGGTAAAGTTCAGACATCCATAGCCTTGGATCTAGGTCAACATGTAACAGGTTCCGGCGCTTCACAAGTTTGTGGACCCTCTGGCCCTCAGTTTCAAGAGTATAAAACAGTCCTGGCTACAGCACTGAGACAACATTTTCCCTCCCAGTTAGCTACCAAGGCTCCATCATTGAAATCCTGGTTTCTTACCAATGCACATGTCTATTTTTGATCAGTCACACCCCAGAGATAGAGCTTAAAATGTGATACGTGGGTGTACTTTGTGACACCCCTCCTTGGGAGGGAAAGTGTTGTATCTCACCGACTCGGTTATCGCTCTGTAGTCGGGTGCTGGTGGTAAGAAAGTCTTTAAAGTTAGTTATTGTGGAAGCCAGGTACGTATGAGGCAGACAGTAATTGTGTTTTTTGAAGCGTAATGTTATTATTTTCTTTGGATGCTGTGTAGCCTTTTTTTGTCATGTTTTTATCTTTTGTCATTTTTACGCTAATGTTTTTTCTTTCTTTTGAGTCACTTGGGTTGCAGAGAAATTCATTTTCCAGAGCCATGTTTTGATTACGTTTGGTTCCTTTCGCTCTTGTTTTGAGTAAAAGCATACTGTGTTTTGTTGTTGCTTGGGTTTTATTATTTCACTTTTTGATGTGGAATGCCTTTTCCTGAGTTCCATTTGTTTTAGCTTATTCAAGCTACAAAAATACTTAATACGATAATAATAAACTGGGCTTGTCTCTAAAGAAAAAGAGAATGTATTCACACAAAAGAGCAGTGGTAGAGATAGAAGGAACTCGATTTGAATAGAAAAAGTCTCATACATGTCCTTTTATCCATATAATGCCAAACTGTGGATGAGGAGTGAAACGTTTTATCACTTCTTGCACACTCACTCACTGAGCACAAGCTGTAAGAGGAGATTAGACGGAAGCTTTTGAGTTTGATTTAGAAAGTTCACAGATGTGTAGTTTTTAATATGTTTTGGAAGAGCACTTCACACCAGGAAAAAAAACCCAGCCAGTGTGTTGAATAGCTTTTATACTATTACAAATCAAGAAGGGCTTCCTCTTCCACTACTTTCTAGTCTTCCCATACTGAGAAATACGCCACCTTTTAGTTTAAGGAAGAGAGCAGACTGCCAGGAATAGCTCTGGGTTTTTACACCCTTTATGTTAAGCGTAAGTGCAAGCCCAGACATGCCATCAGATAGCTCCTGTGCCGTCACATCCCAAAGGGGTGGACCGCTGTCTTGCAGCCTCTGTAGTGTGACGGTCAAGACATGTCTCGAGATAAGCTCAGTCCGCCCCGTGTCTTAATGAACAGTCACGTGGCTTCATCGTGATGCATGCCAGTCCACACCCCTTACAATCTTTACGTTTACATTTGCCTGACAAGTCTTTTTACTTTGGACCTTTGTTTTCTTCCTTTTTCAGTTTGTAAATTTGCTTTTTGTTCAGTTATCCTTTTCTTTTAAGTTGGATTTTTCCTTCTATCATTTTCTTTATCTCTCCCATCTTTTGTTTTTTTGTTTTTCACTTCCTTTCCCTTCCTTCCCCCCTTCCCTCCTCCTTCCGCTCCTTGCCCCTCCCAACCCTCCCTCCTTCCTTCCTTCCCTCCCTCCATCCTTTCCACCTGACCAGAGCCCTCCGCCCCCCCTCAAGACATTAAGTGCAGCAGCTCCAGCTCCACCACCATGCGGGTAAGTTGGCGCCCCCCGCCTGCGGAGAGCCAGAACGGCGCCCTGGCGGGTTACGCCGTGCGATACCAGGTGGTGGGGCCGTCGGAGGCCAGCGGCAGCGAGCCCATGGAGGAGCCGGTCGTGGCCCCCGGCGACGGAGAGGTTGTGCTGCAGCGGCTGGAGAAGTGGACCCAGTACCGCATCACTGTGGCAGCCTCTACCGAGATCGGCCAGGGCCCCGAGAGCGAGCCCCTGATCTGCCGCACCGATGAAGACGGTACTGAACAGTTACACTAATCTGTCACCTCTGTTTGAGGGTGTGTGCACGTGTGTGTGTACCTAGCAAGAACACCACACACTCCTACCAACTTAGCACCTTTCACATTAGGGACCCTAATGGTTTTCTAAAATGAGACCACCCACAGTGACAATTCCTTCCAGGAAAAACGAATGTTACTATTGAAAAAAAAAACATGGTCCACAATTTATTTGTACCCGTCACACCCCTGTCTTACTCAAATGTCCTGTAATGTTACCATAGAATGTGCAAGTTGATGACTCTGTCATGCCTCTAGCAACACTGGAGGGTCCCTGGGCCATTCAGCTGACCGTTTCCCTGTTGGAGCCCGTCCCCCTCCATACAACGCTGAAATGTAAATGTATAATCGCTGCCTCAAGGCAAACATCCAACTACAGTGGAGGCACAGGAAAAGAGCCTTTCCCAAAGCACACAAATAGAACCTTTGTATTTGAATTTGTATTGGACCTTTTACACATATAACATGTAATACTGGTTTAGTGGAATGAGCATATTTTCATTTTTGCATGTTTAATGTTTATTTCTTGTGAATTATATTCGGTATGTTGATTTGGCTGTAATTTCCCTTAGTAGGTGAGACATTGTCTCAAAGGGAGGAATGTAAGAGAAATTACATTTACATAGGTAACCATTGTATGATAGTGGTGTCTGTGAGTTCCACTTTCCCCTGTCCACCTCTTAGGCCATAAGGTTGGAACATGATGGTGATGGGTACCAGATGTTTTGGGGTCTAATCAAATGTGTAGGGCCTTGCCTCTGCACCAACTTTACCCAATAAGGAAGGTGATACTATGAGACCCTGAGGGTATATATGTGAGTTCAGATTAGGAGACCCTCAGAGGGTTGGAGTGCATGCTTTTGAGGTGGTTTTCTCTGTATTGTAATCTTTCATTTTTATACTCACGTATTAAAGTTTTGTATTGGTAAGCATCATACCTTTGTGAGATGTCTCTATCAAAGGGCTACGATAAGATTTATATTACAAAGGATAAATGAGAAATATTATTACAACGAATAAAATAAAACAGTTAATGTAATGTACAATAGAGCAGCGAATAATACAAATGTTTAATGAAATAGTGTAAAGACAACCAATAACAAAGTGTGTTTTTAAAGACTGGGGTCGATGGTCGTAGTTTAGGTACTCTTAGAGGCAAAGGCCTAATCACCTGTCCTCAGAATAGTTGGTGGTGCTTTGCTGGAGGACTGAAGTCTGTGCTATTAGTCATGAACAGTGATTCGTTTTACAATGTAGGATGTAGTCCTTTCTTTCTTTCAAAGTAAGACATAAAATCCATACTGAACAGGAAGACAGTGTAATGATGCCAGTACAGGAGTTATGTGTTTGTGTTACTTAGTTCTTGCTAAGAGCCTTTTTGATAAGTTGGAACTTTGGGAATGGAGGTATGGGAGTTCTGCGGGATGGCAAATCTTCCCGTGTCATATTTGTTCTACTGCAGTCCTAGTGCAGTTCATTTGCATTTCAGATGAGACGTCGCTGCCTGTGTGAGAACCTGTCCTCTTTGTCCCCAGTTCCTGGGGCTCCCCCTCGGCGGGTGGAAGTGGAGGTGCTTAACTCCACCGCTCTGAAGGTCATGTGGCGCTCCCTTTTGCCCGGGCGACAGCACGGCCAGATCCGTGGCTACCAGGTGCACTACGTGCGGGTGGAGAATGGGGAGTCACGTGGCCTGCCCCTCATCAAGGATGTCATGCTGGCCGACGCCCAGGTATGCCCATTTCCCCTTGGTCCATTCGGATGACTCTCGGTCATTACATTGATTCCAGACTGACCCCTGGTATCAAGGTGTGAAAAAGATATGATCCTCAAACTGGTTACGCTTAGCCCAGGGAAAAACCAGAGGTGATATTTGTTTTTCTAGATATGGAAAGGTTACCAATAGAAATGCTGCAAGCAGAAATAGATGCACTGGACATTAACACCAACACTACACTGGATATTATATATAGGCTGTACAGGCCTCAACAAATGTAGCTTAGGTTTGTTTCTTAAGTAGAACAAAGAAAAATGTATCTTATCTATAATGAGGAACATGTTTTGTTCTATCAACCTTATTCAAGTTAAAGTGCGTAGTCTGTCTGGGGTTTGACTTTTGAAACTCTTTTCACATTGAGGTAATGCACTGCTACCTTCAGTGTTAGCCTTAAATAGCTAAGAGTAAACACAGTGCCCTTGTGAGGGGGGGGGGGGGGGGGGGGGGGGGGGGGGGGGGGGGGGGGGGGGGGGGGGGGGGG